>CM035407.1:27904571-28057071 GCA_020310875.1 Ceratopteris richardii
GATTAAACTATTGCAAATTGTTAGCATGAAACATTATATGCACTCTAAATTTTGAAGGAAGCTATACTTTATAGGAAATGTGAGCAAGCTGTTTGAAAATCCTCGTAGGACCATCTTAACTTGGATATAACTTTGAAAAAAAATCCTTTTGAAAGTGTTCACTTAGCTGGGAATTGTAGAAATACTCTTTCTCCTTGTTTTGTTTGAAGACTCTAGGACACATATTCTTATGTGCTCAAACGTTGTTCCTATTATTGTCTTTCTTAATTTTGGACTTTGCAGTCTTCTTTTTTGTGAATCTTTACGAAACAAGTGATGTGTTAGGAAAGTTTCTGGGGATCCATTGAGTATTTGGTGAAATCAGAATCACATATGAAAGGATACAAACGTGTCAATTTATGAAACCAATTATTATATATTAGGTTGATTAAAGGTATGAAACTATCCTGGTCATCCTTCTTCCCTAAATATTTTTATGGACATTTGTAACTCATGCAACATGAAGATATGTTCAATGACTAACTCATGCAACATGAAGATATGTCATCCTTCAATAAATTTCTAGAGCTTTCCTTCTTTTCTTATTTGGTTATTGATCAAGTCACCTTGGTCAATCTATCCACCACAACTAGGATGCATCCTTTCTTCCTAGTTTCATATGTAGTCAAAGAAAAACTTCCATGCAAAGAATCGGCTCGTAGTACTACTTTGATCCTTTTAGAGGCTAAGGCAAACCTTTCTCTGTCCTTCTTTCTTCACTTGTCTAATGTCTAAAACATTTCTACACATATACATGCACAAAAGGCTCCAATCCTTGCCACCAAAGTAATTTTGTTATTAAGTGGGTCACCTCATTACACCAAGATGTCCTAAACAAGGTGTGAGTAACAAATCCTCTATGTATGCAACAAAAGCACAATGAAACCAATTAGGTCTCCAAGCATACTCCTGAAAAGCACTTGACCTCGATAAAGCAATTACATCCCTTTTCTAAACTCCAATGGTTTGAAGATTTTTTCCACATTAGTAGACTCTATTAGCTTTCAAACAAGCTAAGATACACTCGGTTTGGGTATGTTTTGACCAGGAAACTCTCTATTACAAAACACACTGCCTATCTATTCACATGTGCAAAAATGTAGCCCATAGAGAAATAGCAATAATTCACAAAAGCAGAAAGATCAGACTAAGATCTTTAGTATACATGTAATGTGAGCAATAAGTTTCCTTCACATGTTAGGTCACTACATTTGGAGTTACACACAGATAGATGCAATTGTTACAAGTTGCCTATGTCTAATAGAATGCACTAGAGAGAGAGAGGGTTCAATGCTTGAAACTTATAGAAAGGATCATTTATAGAGATAAAATGGTGCTGATATTGCTTGAGGATGCTCCTCTAGTCCGTGGGCACTTTGTAGGTCCTTCTCATCAATCATTAGCCATGAAAATGAACCTACTCTTCATGTATAGGTGAATGTGTGACTCTTCACCTATCCATTGGTTGATTCTTGGCTTCCATTGGCTTTTCTTGATCTTCTAGATCCTTTATGAGTCTTTTGATGTTTCCTTTATCTTCTAATGGATAAAGAGTCATGTATTTATCGTTATCCAAGATGTGTTGCATTATTTGGATATCCAAATTATCCTCTAAGCTTGCTCGTTCCTTTTCAACAATCCCTCTCAAGCTTAGGTAGGAAGTTCCTATGTCCATCAAGCTCATCATGTTCTTGAGCTTACTTAGCTTTGGTGCATCCAATCCTTTGGTGAATAGAGCTACAACCTACTCCTCTGTAGTCACAAAATGAACATCCACTTCATAATTAGATACTTACTGCAACTTGAAATTATTCCATTTTTTTCTATTTAAAAGAGAAGAACCTAATTCGCCTTATCACGTATCCACAGGTATAACATTAGAAGATGAAAAAAAGAAAAACAAGAAATGTGTCCGAAACCTATGAAATCATAACCATAACCATGAATTCATTCTAAACCTTCAGTATAATAACTATAAGAACGACTTACAAAATCATAAATATGTCCATAAACAACATCTTGAAGGTTGTAACCATAACTATAAGTTGAGCATGACTTTTTTATTACATATGGTAAAAACACATCATTATGGGTTATAATACATGATATATTTAATCATAAATTTACCATCCTATTCTTTTAAATAAATGAATCTCTCTGTTAGATTGCCCTCCCTTCGAATAAACTATTGCAAATTGTTAGCATGAAACATTATATGGACTCCAAATTTTGGACGAAGCTATAATTCCTAGGAAATGTGAGCAAGCTGTTTAGAAGTCCTCCTAGGACCATCTTAACTTGGATATGACTTTGAAAAAAACTCCTTTTGAAAGTGTTCACTTAGCTGGTTATTGTAGAAATACTCTATCTCCTTGTTTGAAGACTCTAGGACACATATTCTTATGTGCACAAACGTTGTTCCTATGATTATCTTTCTGAACTTTGGGCTTTGCAGTCTTCAGATTTTTGTGAATCTTTAGGAAACAAGTGATGTGTTAGGAAAGTTTTAGGGATCCATTTAATAATTGATGAAATCAGAATCACACCATGACTACTATGAAAGGAGACAAACGTGTCAATTTATGAGACCAGCTATTATATATTAAGTTCAAAAAGGTATGAAACTATCCTGGTCACTCTTCTTCCCTAAATATTTCTTGTAAAAATGATTCCTTGATCTACAATTATGGATTGTTGTAACTCATGCAACATCAAGATATGTTCAATGACTAAATCAAACATTTGTAGAGCTTCCGCTATTTTTTATTTGGGTATTGATCAAGTCACCTTGCTCGATCTATCCAGCACAACGAGGATGCATCCTTTCTTCCTAGTTTCATAGGTAGTCAAAGAAAAATATCCATGAAAAGAATCGGCTCGTAGTACATTTATCTAATGTCTAAAACATTTCTAAACATATACATGCACAAAAGCTTCCAGTCCTCGCCACCAAAGTAGTTTTGTGATTGAGTGGGACATCTCATTACACCAAGATGTCCAAAACAAGCCACATCTTGGCTCTCAAAGAGTGGCCTTTTTTTAATTTGTCCAATAGAGCCCTTCATATTACCATTCTTTCTTTTAATCTTTATTTGATGCAGAAAAAAAGATAAAAGAAAGTTCAGGTGAGGTATGTAGCTCAAGCGTAAGCATCACCTCCTTTACTTGTCAATCCGTGGAGACGTGAGGACTGGTATGAAGACCATGAGCGAGTGAAGGCACAAGTGTGTGAGTGAAAGCACACAAGCATGCACACACACACACACGCACACGATAAGAGCAAAGAGAGGAACAATGGAAAGCTTCTAATACAAAGAACTCTCTTACAAAGCTTCAATCTCTAACAAGGCAAATCTCTAACAAGCTAACCCCAAAAATGAGTTCTCTAGCTCTTTTTATAGTTTTTGGACTAGTTTTCGCCTTGTCTAGACCTAATGTCCAGCCTAATTAAAAATTAGGTTCCGAGGCTTATTTGAGGGCTCAAATGGAGTCTAAAAATTATGAAAATTGATAGGTAGCTACTTCTAGTATTCCTCAAGCTCGAGGACTCCTTGGCTTGAACAAATTGGAGTTGCAAACATGTGAACTGATATTTACAATGGTATCTAGTGATGAAAATCACTATTTTATAGGGATTTCTTCTAAAAATTTGACATACACTCCTTGGAGCTCCCTACGTGCTCCTTCTTCTTGTGTGTCCACTTCTTTGATGCGCTTTTAAGATTGTCCTTGACCTTGAGCTTCAACACTGCCCCCCTCTCAAGTCTGTCATCCTTGATAGACCCTTGTTGTAGTGGTTGTTCCATGTAGCGCTTTGAGAGGTAGTGTCCATCCTGTATGAACAAGATCCATCTATCGTCCAAACGTAGCAAGGTTGATTGTCTGGTTCTTCATTTGTCACCTCCAACCTTTGCAAGTTGTAGTCCCATTGTAGGTGCTTCTTCCTTGGATTGGAGGTGGATGGTGTATTTGTGTGCTTTCAAAGATTGCGGGTTGCTCAAAAAAGGTTGTGAGGGTTGATTTGGAGCAACGGCTGGCATCGAAGTGCTTCCTCACTATTGATGTTGTTTTCGTGATATCCTCTAGATCTTCAAAAGCTGATGTTCAGTTGTAGTCATGCCAAGTACTCGTAACCCATAGTGAATGATGGGTAAGTGTGTTAGTGCATGGGTTGAAGAAAGTATGTGCCTTGTGCATGGCCTTGTAATGTGGCCCTATGCATGCATACTTGGAAAATGCATTGGAAGAAATATGGTGCAAAAATTGGAGGTCTTGAGCGAAGTGCTCAAGGGTATGCTCGCGAAGAGGTTTCCTAATCTATCATGTTTATAATGTTGCCCAAGTAGGAGATATTACCATGGTGAATGTTCAATCAATGCAGCTCTCTTCGTGTTGTACACCCGTCATTGTGATGGGCCACAGACTAGTCTCTTGTTGTTGATGAGTGTCCTTGTTGATGGTCCACTAATGAAATTCTTTGAGAGCCTGGTCATGTCTCGCTCTTCAAAGCAACATTTGCCAAATATTGAGAATTGAATTTCCTTATATTCCTTGGCAAATAGCGTTGGCTAACTACACCAAGCTTAGTTTCACATAATCTCTTTAGCTCACCCTAAGTAGGAGTCTTCTCACCTAGTATACATAGAAGGATTTGCAAGGTACCAGAACTACCTTTGATAGATATCTTTTGGATGCTCTCATACATATAGTAGTTAAGCATTTGTCAAGTTGCGCACCTCCAAGCTCTTCCCTCCTACCATGGTAAGGGGGAACAATAGTTGTGGATGCCATGCTCATGCCAAGTTCTTGACATCTCCTAGATAAGGTGGCAATAATATCATCTGCTAGCCGAGACATAATTCTATCCAAACTGATAAATGTCCAATCATCAACGATTCCACCTTCAACTAAGCATGAATCATTCATGTTCCATGAGCCAAACCTAGGAACAAGCTCTTGCTCTCTCTCTCTCTTTTTCTATTTTGTTTAATTAAGGAACAACAACACAAAACAAGAAGAAAGAGGTTAGAAACAATAAAAATAGTTGACATATGTCAATGTGCTCTTCTGTCTGGGACTCTCAAATGTGTCTATGCATGCCCGTGTTATGTGGCCCTATATTGATGCATACTTTGGAAATGCATGACATGAATGGTGCAAAAGATAGGGTTGTGCAAGGAGCACATGGTTGTCCCTCGTCAAGGCTTTCAATGTTTCTTACTGACGCTGATGTGGCCTTTGTTTGAGGTATCCATTGGATCCCCGAGTGACAATTGATCGTTGCTCCTTATAGGGATCCATTTTAGAACTGTGTGGGGCTGCGTACAAGTCACTTTTGACTTCTTCATCTGTGAGTGGTTGCTGAAATTTTGTAGCCCTCGCGGTTGGTGCTCTGGTTCTGTGGGTGCTACTAGTTCTTTTGGCTTCCAAACCCATATTTTTTATGTTTGTCGTCTTATTATTGTTGAAGGGGTGATTTGATCTTCTTTGGATTTTTGTGCTTGGTTCAAACCCTTGCTTCTCCTTAGCTTCTTTGTTGAGACGTTTCTCGTGTGGGAGAGCATAGGTTGTTGTGTATGAAAGAGCTTCTTGGGTACCCATATTTGTAATTGCCCTTTCTGAGTTGTAGCTAGTTTCTTAGGCACCCAAACTTGTTGGATACCTTGTGGTTGCGCTTGTCCTAGCTTCTTTGTTTGTCTTCTGGCCTAGTTGGCTTGCCTGGATGGGAATTGTGGGCGCAAGGCCAGTGGTTGGCCTCCTTTTTGTACCCAGATCTGCTTCATGCCCCGAACTGCTTTCTTGTTGAATGGTGTCTTTCTATTTGATATAGCAGTTGACTTGAACTGTTGTGTAGGCCTTTGTGGTGGAACAGTGGTTGCATGAGTCTTTGAAGAAAAAGAGAGGTCCACTTGCCTTCGAGCTTGTTCTTCCATGATAGAGTCCTTCTGCATCATAGAGGTTTTGACATATACAACCTCTTCTTCTATAAGATTAGTCTTAGAAGAACTAAGAGAATGTGTGATGCCTGGATTTGTGAGCATGTAGTTCTCTAATTCTAATGTAATGCATTGTTCATGTATCAAAACTTGAAGAAGTTGCCTCCCTAGGTTTAAGTTGACACACTAGCATATTGACTCTCATTAGAACATCTTGAAGGTAAATGGGAAGCTCCACCTCACCCAAGCAAGGGGTTTCCATACTACCAAATCCTATAAGATAGGCTTCTATGGGATTGATGGTCACTTGCAGATCTTGGCAATACAAAAGTCTAACTGCACTTGTTGCAGCACGTGAGTCAATCAATGCTTTCACAGTCCTCGCACTCTTTCCTTGTCCTATCTCTATGGTCACAAAGGGACGTCGGTCAATTATTCGAGAAGTAGTTATGCCCGATTTTTGGCACATGTCCATGTGATATTTTGGGGCTTTCAGGTTGACATCTAGGCCTAGTTGCCTCAACTTATTTTGCCTAATGTGCTCTCTAGCCTCTGCCTATGCTTCTTCTCTAACCCTTAACTCCTCTTCTTTTCGCCTTTTAGCAGTGTTGAGCCTCCTTAGCATATCCTCTATAAGAGGTTCTTGATATAACTTGACTCAACAACCACTTATATAGTTTGGCAAGATATCACCTTCTAGAGTGGCCATTTGCACTGCACCACTAGTGGAAATTCTATTAATGATCATGGGTCCATATCTGCTTTTTCGAGTTTTCGTGCATGCTGCTTTAGTGTATAAACCAACACTAAGTCTCCATCTTCCGGTCCTTTATCCTTGATGTGTGCATCAAAATATGCCTTTTGCCTTTTCTTTGTAGCATAGATGCCTGTTGCCGCTCGCAGCCTCATCTCACCTAAGCGTTCTAGATCACAGATCCTAGAGGACAACTCATGTCCGTTCCACTTGTGCTCTTGTGCTACTTTTAAAGCTAGGATTAGGAAATCTAATGGTAGCATAGCATTCTGTCCAAAGACCATCTGAAATGGGGTGGCATTGAGAACCATTTTGTAGGCAACTCAATAAGCCCAAACAACATGATGAAGTTGTTTGTCCCAATCAAAGAAATTATTATTTACGAGTTTTTTCAATACATTACATAGGATCTTATCTGTGCTCTCAGCTTTTCCGTTAGCTTGTGGATGATAGGGGGCAGACTTCTTGTGTATAACCAAGAATTCTTGGAGAAGGTTTTCAATGACTTCGTTTAAGAAGTGTGTACCTCTATCACTTACTAACTCTATTGATAGTCCACATCTCGTGAACACATTCTCAAATAAGAACTTAGTTGTTGTCTGAGCATCATTCTTTGTAGTGGCTTTTACTTCTACCCACTTTCTAAGGTACTATGTGGCTACAATAATGAACTCTGCATGGGAGTTTCTAGTTGGGGGGTTAATAGGACCTATGAAGTCTATACCCCACTTTGAGAATGCACATCCTCCCATCATTGGTCTCAAAGGCATCTCATCTTTTCTTATCGGATATTGTGCACATTGGCATGTATCAAATTTCTTCACATAGGTATGTGCATCCATATGAAGAGTGGGCCACCAACGTCCTGAGAATAGAATAGTCCTAATTACTCTGTGAGGACCAAAGTGTCCACCTGCAACACCACTGTGTGCAGTTTTTAAGACTTTCAAATAGTCGGATTCATGAACGCAAAATCTCAGGTAACCATCCTTGCCTCTTCAATATAGGTTGTCTCCTACTAAGGTGTAGTCATGAGACTCTTGTTCCATGCTCCTTTTTCTTGCTAGTCTAGCCTTGCTGGGTAGTGTTCCTGATCTCATGAATTCTACCAATGGAAAGCTCCAATCTGGAATTAATTATACACAATAAAGGGTTACCATGCCTAAGCCTTCTTGCTCGGTTGTGGTATAGTTTCTTTTGGCTGCGTTCAGTTGTCTACTATCATATGCTATAGGCAAATCCAGATTTCCTTCACCTGTGGGTTGTGCTAGCACACATCCTATTGCATGATTGGATGCATCTACATGGACATGGAATGGTTTATTCCAGTCAGGAGTGGTCAATATTGGTGCTCTGCACAAACGTCCCTTTAGTTCATTGAAGGAATTTTCACATTCATTGTTCCACTCAAAATTTGTTAGCAAGGCATAAAGAGGTTTAGCTATGATTGCATACATGTGGATAAATCTTCGGTAATATCCACAATGGCCCATAAAGGCTTGTACCTCTTTAACATTCCTTGGCCGTGGCAACTTTGTTATAGCTCTTACTTTGTCCTTGTTGGTTGATATCCCATTCTCAAAAACAAATGACCTAAGATCTTAGCTTTTTGTACCATGAAAACACACTTCTCTGGGTTCAGACAAACTCAATATTCTCTACACTTGTTGAAGATCTGTCTCACGGATGTGGTATCTTCTTTTTTGGGAATGAGCACATAAATCATTCACATATACTTCTAAGCTCTTTCGCAAGAACTCTTTGAAGACATGACACATGAGCCATTGGAATGTTGCAGGTGCATTTGTGAGCCCAAACCTTCACATGAGCCATTGGAATGTTGCAGGTGCATTTGACTACCTTCACCTCCTTCCTTTGAATTTACCATTTTAATGTTTGTGAGAGGTTCTTCTTCTTTTTCGTTAAACACTCCTACATCTTCTAGATAGTGCTGCTCTGAGTCAAAGTAGGTATCCATCATAATGGACTCTAGATCATCGTCATTCTCTTCTTCTTCTATGACATCACTAGGGTCACATTCTTCTAGCAAGGGCTGACATATGAACACTGAAATATCGTAACCCTCCTCATCACAATGAGGTTTCCATTGTTCTTCATTGATAGCAATGTCCATGGTGGCTAAGATTTCTGGCCAGCCATGAGGCTCAAATTTCTCATCTAGAAAGATCATCGGTGTGTAGGTTGGGTCTCTAATTGGTCTATCTCCTGGTGAAGTTCCTTCTTCTCTCACCTTTAGGTGTTTTTCCTCTTCCTCTATGACTTTGCACATCCACAAACAATTATCTTCATGCATCCAAGATGGATCAGAATTACTTTTAGAATGCACAAAGATTGAATCTTCTAGCGCCTTGTGGATAGCGTTCCATTGTAGGGGTGGTACATCTCTAAATGTATAGTCCTTTAGATAGACCTTGGTGGTGACCCCTAAGTGTTGCAAGTACAAAGAGTTGGTTCCCCAATCTTGTACTATTTGCAATTGTCATAGGAAGGGTCTTCCTAGGATCATTTCATAGACATTGTTTTTGTCAAAGTCACATATAGCAAAGGTGTCTTCAAACTCTACACAAGTGGTTAGAGTTATCCCTTCAAGCAATCCTAGAGGTCTTTCAATATGGACATCAGCCATTTGAAGCTTCATTCTAGTTGGTCTTAATGCGGGTTTGACCCATAGCTTCCACAAGGAAGTGGTTGCAATTGCAACACCTGCACCTGAATCTATCATCGCTTTGGTTGTGTAACCTTGGTAGGTGATGGGAAGATAGGTATTACCTTCTTCCCCTTCACTCATGTCTCCTATTTTGTGCAGAGGTATCTCTAGTACTTTTTGTTTAGAGCCTACTTTTGGCATGTTAGAATCGAGTTGAGGAACTTGATTTGCCACATGTTTCCATAGCTCAGGTTTTACTTTGAGCAGGTCTTCTACGGTGAGATGGCACTGAACCTCAGTGTTCTTTATGACATCAGTGTTTCTTGGAGCCACTCAGCCTTCATGTCTTACCAATATTGTGGGAGCTCTGATTTGAAGAGACTCATATTCCCATGGGCCTATAAATTGTGGCAGCTCTTCTAAAGAATTAGATTCAAAATCTAATCTTTCGTCTTCTTATTGCTCTGCTTGATCTCCATAAGTAGATGGAATGTCTTGGGGAAACTGATCATGAAGGTCATCAATCTCAGGAATAGGAGGGGGAGTATCCTTCTCCTTGGCCCATTTCTCTTCTTGTATTTCCCGCAAGAACTCTTGAGAGTACTCTTGAATCGAAAGAGATGTTCTAGCATCCGTGGAATTAGGAACATAAGTTTTCATTGGTGGTGAACTTTCTCTTTCAATAATTGGTTGAGCATGTGGAGGTAAAGAAACCTGGGGCTTGTTTACCAATTGCTCTAATCTTTCTAGTAAGCCCTCAAAATTCAAATCCGGTTTGATAGAGTTTGTTTTATTAAACGATTGACTGGTCTCAAGCATAGATTGAACTAATTCTACCATTTTCATGCACATTTTTGTCCGCTTAATCTCTAAATCTGATCTAGGATAATTCTTGTCTAGGTTTATAGTTGTTGTCCCTTCTTGATGTTGAGCCTGGTAGGCCTTGAACATCATGTCCAAGCCTTCTAGAGTTGGATCTGCAAGAGTAGACCCTGGTTGTGGTTTATTTACAATGGGTGGTGGGGTGGGATGAAGTGGAGTGGATGGAGTTATGGCATGCGAGGGATTTTGAGATGCAATGTCTTCTATTTTGGTTTTTTCTTCTTTCAGGCTTTCTTCTAGTTCCGATAACTTTTTATTCCACTTGCGATTGGCCTTCTCCCTGGTATCCTTCCATGTTCTTTTTTTTCTCTTAATGGGCTCTCTTGATTCACTTGACTGTGATTGTTCAGCTGGTTTATCCTATTTTAAGGCTTGTTCTCTAGTGATTTCTTGTATAGGAGCCACATGATTGCTACTAGCACTTGAATCCACCAGTAAGCCTACCACATTAATCAATGTAACCTTGGGTGCACTAGAGGGGTTTCTTCGACAATCTCTCTGGAGATGGCCTTTCTGGCATTCAGGGCAAAAGACTTGTATTGTGATGTTTTGTCCTTGTCCTAGAGTTGGTGAATGGCGACATTCACGAATGAAATGGTCACCTTGGCATCTAAAACATGGTCCTCTAGGGGCTTGTGTCTCATTTGTCTCAATTGGGGCCTAGGGTTAGGATTCATATACATGACATTGGAGTATTCAGGCTCCCAATTTTGTTCCATAGGTGGTGCCTTGTAGTGATAAGGATAAGTCTGACTATGCTCAGGTGACTCTATGTAATAAGCTTGTGGACTATCTTCATAGGAGTAGTCAGAACTCTGAGCATGAGTGTCGTTTTCTGAGAACAAAGGGGTCATTCGCACCAATGCTCTATTAGGCGTTTCCTCCACCACTGCATACTTTACTGGAATCACATTGGCAAGAGTTGGTGGTTGGTTTCCTAGGACTCGTTGTGGCCTATATGGTGCCTGATATTGTTGTTGTGGTCTATAATATTGTTGTGGTCTGAGACCTACCATGTGGGTAAGATTGTTGATAATTTTGTCTAACAGCCTGCCTGTTGTAGGGACAATCTTGAGCCGTGTGGTTTGTGTATTTCCTCTCAATAGTGCAATATGGAGCATTAGGGTTTCTTTGGGGTTGAGCCAACATTAGGCAAACATTAGGCATGTGGTCTCCTCCACAGTTGTAACATTTCCTCAATGGGATGATCCTTGGTGTTTATCTATTTTGAACTCTTAGCTTTTGGGCAACGTGCTGAGCTATCTCATCTATCTCAATGGAGGTTTTGGAGGTATGAATAGTAGAGCTGTCAGAGTCCTTATAGAGTTTGGATAATCCTAACTCCTCACCCAAGTTGTCTTCTATGTCAATGCGCATGCGCATACACTCTTCTATGGATCTAGGCTTCAAGTACACATATGATCTTAACTTGGCACTCAATAAGCCATCTAAGAACAACGCCACTTGTTTGGCTGGTATGGGTAATTCTGGCACATGGCATCTTTCTATGTACTATCTGAACCTTCTTCCTGCTAGTCGCACTGTTTCTTGGGGTGTATGCTTGAAGCCGTGGATCAAGGATGATGTATTATGCCTGATACCACTCTTGGAAAATTCTACGATGAATTCCTCTAGCAGTTGACTTATATCTTGATAGTTGTGACTGTTTAGTGGTTGAAACCAAGCTAAGGTAGTGCCCTTAAGAGTCAAACCAAATGCTTTGAACCGAGTGAACAAGTCCTTAACTTGTTTAGCTCTTAACACTTGTTTGAAATCAACCACATGATCATAAGGATCTCCTCACCCGTCAAAGTAGTTCTTCATTGTCTTGACCACTTGAGAGGTTCTAAGGGTTCGTGGGTACTCTCAGGGTCTAGGAAATGGAAAATTGTGTTCATATCTTTGATGCCTATGTGCTTGATGTCTCTCTCTTTCATGTCTTTCACCTTCAAATCTTGATCTGTCTCTACCCACATTGTGTGCAAAGCTTACCTAAAGCCTCTCTCTGGCTCTTTCCCTCTGGTTTTCATGAGCCTGGGATGATCCTGCTCCTTGGAGGCCATTGGAAACATTGGTATCTTGGTGGAGGGAAAATCAATTCACTCTTTCAAGTATATGCATGTCTATCATGTTCTGTTACCAAGAACATTTTTTCTGACGTGTTATCCAGGTAGACAACTTTGCCTGGTATCTTAGGATCTTTGAACTCATAAATGATGACTATGCCCAATTGGCTAGGTTGATCTGGCTTGAATCTTGAAAAGGCATCCTCCATTTCTCTATTTAAGAATAGTTCTATGCTTTTGTTGTCTTGAGGGATCCAATCTGGAGTGATCACTCTGGTCAAAACTGACTTACCTCTCGTAGTCTTGGGTTCTCATCCTACATCTCCTTGCTCTAGGTCTCCTATCTCACTCTCAAGAATGATGTTTCCAAACTCATATGTTCTGTCTGGAAAGTTGGTGACCACATGCATGGTTCCTTCCTTATCAATGTATGAACCCTCTTCGAACTTGACTATTGGGTATTCAAGTCCAAAGGATTGATCTGGATTTTTTAGTTGGACCACTGATCGCCTTAGGCCATCTCATAGATGCGAGCACCTAATCGGTTGGTCTAAAAATATTCCAATTCTGTCTTATATGGACCTTCTGGTGTTTGTAGATAGGCAATGCCTGAGCCCCCTACAGGTTTCCCCATGCTAAAAGACATTTCTGAATCAGTTGTGTCTGAACTTAGTACGTAAGGATAACCACTTAGTTGTTGTGCCCAAGACTTAGTTGTATGGTTGACACTAGCTTCAGAAGATCTACTGCTTTGTCTATCCTTGCCTAGATGTCTACCAAATCTCAGGTTCATAAGCTTTGTCTTCTAATCCCAAAATTCCCCTTTGTATTGCTCAAAATCGTTCGGAGTCCCCTTGGTTTCCTAGTCCCAACGAGCTATAGAGCTTAAAAAATGGACTTTTGATGAAAACGTTATGTCAAATTAGGCTCCCAAGGGTCAAAAAAGGCAAACAAAAAGTTATGAGAAAATCACGATTTTGACTGAAAATCACGATCTTGAACAACTTAGGAAATCATGATTTTGAGTGAGAATGGCGATCCTGAGTAATCCCCAAAAAATGAGATTTTGGCTAAAAAATGCGATTTTGGCTGAAAAACATGAAAAACGTGATTCTGACAGAAAATCATGAAAAATGCGATTCTGACTGAAAATCGTGAAAAAGACAATTTTGAGTGAGAATCATGAAAAGCGCGATTTTGAGTGAGAATCGTGAAAAACGCGCTTTTGAGTGAGAATTATGAAAAACATGATTTTGGGTGAGAATCTTGAAAAATGCGATTCTGATAGAAAATCGTGTTTTTGTGAAAATCGCGATTAGAAAATCACGATTTTGATTGAAAATCGTGTTTTTGACCTGAAAATCACGATTTTGATTGAGAATCATGTTTTCTCAAAAGCGCATTTTTGCTTGAAACTTGCGATTTTGATTGAAAATCGTGTTTTTGCTCAGAATCGTATTTTTACTGAAAATCGTGATTTTGATAGAAAATCGTGTTTTTGAAAATCGTCAAAAAATCATGCTTTTGAGAATGACCAGAGAATCGTGTTTTTTTTTTTTTTTTTTTTACTTAGAGAATCCTGATTTTGAGCACATATCACAGAATCGTGATTCTGAGAATGACCTCAGAATCGTGTTCTTTTCAAAAAACTTTTAGGTGAGAAATAGAAAATCCCGATTTTCAAAAATTAAAATTTTTCACAGAATCGCGATTTTCATCACATTATCGCGATTTTCTGAGATTTTTGGCAAGAACTTCGAATTTGAGCGCCGAGGCCTGCACGTCGAGCTTAGGGTCATGGAAATTTCAGAAACTTGCACACACAAGCACTGTGCCTTTCCCTCTCTCCTTTTTGCACACCCATGAATGAAAAATGAGGTGAAAATGTGGAAAATAGAGTGAAAAACGAAAAATTTCAGTAAAGATGAAGATGGAAGAAGATGGAGATGGTGATGATGATGAAGATGAAGAAGAAAAATCAGAAAAATAATAGAAAACAACTATTTTCTACCTTCAAACACCGCAAATCTACAATCTTACCATCACAATGCTCATCCTCGAAGCTCTCTCCCCGACAATGGCGCCAAAATTTGGTGTAGCTCAAGCGTAAGCACCACCTCTTTTACTTGTCAATCCGCGGAGACGTGAGGACTGGTATGAAGACCATGAGCGAGTCAAGGCACAAGTGCATGAGTGAAAGCACACAAGCATGCACACACATACACACACACGTGCACACGGTAAGAGCAAAGAGAGGAACAATGGAAAGCTTCTAATACAAAGAACTCTACAAAGCTTCAATCTCTAACAAGGCAACTCTCTAACAAGCTAACCCCAAAAATGAGCTCTCTAGCTCTTTTTATAGTTTTTGGACTAGTTTTGGTCCTATCCAAATGTAGTGTCTGACCTAGTTAAAAATTAAGTTCCAAGGCTTATTTGAGGGCTCAAATGAAGTCTAAAAATTATGAAAATTGATAGGTAGCTACTTCTAATATTCCTCAAGCTCGAGGACTCCTCCACTTGAACAAAATGGAGTTGCGAACATGTGAAATGATATTTACAATGGTATCTAGTGATGAAAATAACTATTTTATAGGGATTTCTTCTGAACATTTGACATACACTTCTTGGAGCTCCCTACATGCTCCTACTTCTTGTGTGTCCACTTCTTTGATGTGCTTTTATGCTTGTCCTTGACCTTGCGCTTCAACAAGGTACTACGCAGCTAGGTAAACCTAACATACCCTACATGGGGATCCTCTTTAGATTTTCACCTTTTATTACAAAGGTCGTCAAGCGTTTAAATGGGAGGCATTCTTACTTGTTATTTTCTTAGAGCAAGAGTCCTCACAATGGAGGAGTCCTTCGGAGATCCACCATAGTCTACCATACATCTCTCCTTCCAAATATTCCTTAGTGTTTCAGCTCTAATAACATTCTAGAGCGCCACCAAGAAACTAGTAGCTTTACATAGTATAGCTTGCTATTATGAGACCTTTGATGGAAGCTTGAGGACTCCTTGCACCGAATACGATGATTTTACTATTTGAACATGCTAAGAATAACTTTTTGATGTTCTCATCTTTTTTGTGGCATTCCTTGCACTAAGGAGGGATCTTGATCACCTTGTGGACCCCCTAGTTATTCAGGAAAAATCTATGGAGAACTCACCAAACTAGTCTGGCTTTCTTCATCTAAATGAAAGGGTGCCAATAGAACAAAATGTTGAGTGCCCTTCTATTGGTGGAGCTGAATGGAGCATTGACATGGATATATATGTATGGTTGGAGGAATTTTAAAGATGTGAGGTCCTTCGTGGTGGCTCCAAATAGTCCACTATATATGAGTTTCCCCATGGAAACGACTTCTTACTTCTCTTGTGAAATACACACATATAACCCACCTTTGAGAAAGTAGTTACTTCCTTCTTTGAAGAGCCTTTATTTTTTTATACTCCATGGTATTTAGAATTGATGAAGTACATTCAAATCCCACTCTTCTTTTGTATTTAGGAAGATTCCTTTTTAATTAGATAACTAACCACTACCTTATGTAACTCCAAACTTTTTTATTTTCCACATGTGTTCTTTTAACTACATGCTCTCTTTAGGGTTTGATTCTCCTCTTCTCTATGAGGAGAGGTTTTTCTTGTATTTTAAGTCCCTTGAGCTAGGCCTTATGGCCTCCATTTGAGAAAAAATGAAAGTGTCTCTTGTTGTTTACTCGCTTTTTTAAGTGGTTGGAGTTGATCATGTTATGTATGGATATTAGCTAGGGTTTACATGTGGGTGTGTGGCTGCTTTATAGTTGCTCGATGATCACTTATGTCTTCAAGGTATTTGGTAACGTGAGCATATATGTATGAATTCTTCATATGTCTCCTAACTTAGAGAATTCTCTGACTTCCACATAAGGTGATTAGGGTTGACTACTTGCCTATGCAACAACTCTGGCATTGTTGGCTGGGATGATTGGCCATCATTCATTGGTTTCTTTCATTTCAAGATGTTCTTTACACTTTTTATGATTTGCATTCGCGCTTGGAGTGCTTTTGAGTTAATTTGTTCTTTGTTTGGCCTTAGGTACCGCCCTATTCTATTAATGTTTTCTTCAATTTTAGTTCATTTCTGAAGGTTTTATTAAAAAATACCCTTGTCTCTCTTACTCTCACACACACACCCCTCCATACATCCACTACTTCCATCACCGTCCACCTCTTCCACATCAATCCTAGTGAATGCCTTGGCTAGGGGGATGGGTAGCACCCTCTATTGTCCCTCCCTCTCATAGATTTTTCAAGAAAACATAACAAAATGAGTATTTTTTATCCATGAAGTTTTTTCTCTAATGAGCACTTGAGAAGTTGGGACTCTTTTGCTCTTAAAATCAAGGATCTCCATGCATAATAAGGACATAATTCATCTGAGGGAGGATTGCTCTCAATTTTGGGAGAAGGAATTCAAACACCTCTCTCTCTCTCTCTCTCTCTCTCTCTCTCTCTCTCTCTCTCTCTCTCTCTCTCTCTCTCTCTCTCTCTCTCTCTCTCTCTCTCTCTCTCTCTCTCTCTCTCTCTCTCTCTCTCTCTCTCTCTCTCTCTCTCTCTCTCTCTCTCTCTCTCTCTCTCTCTCTCTCTCTCTCTCTCTCTCTCTCTCTCTCTCTCTCTCTCTCTCTCTCTCTCTCTCTCTCTCTCTCTCTCTCTCTCTCTCTACATATATATATATATATATATATATATATATATATATATATATATATATATATATATATATATATATATATATGTGTGTGTGTGTGTGTGTGTGTGTGTGTGTATATATATATATATATATATATATATATATATATATATATATATATATATATATATATATATATATATATATAGAGGTAGGTGGCTTCAAAAATGGAGGAGACTGAAGTTCCCTTTACCAATTTCATTGTTGATAGAGGTCGTGTATCCTCTCTCTCTCTCTCTCTCTCTCTCTCTCTCTCTCTCTCTCTCTCTCTCTCTCTCTCTCTCTCTCTCTCTCTCTCTCTCTCTCTCTCTCTCTCTCTCTCTCTCTCTCTCTCTCTCTCTCTCTCTCTCTCTCTCTCCCCCTTCGTAATGCTCTATAACAAGAGGTGTAAGGGGGGGAAGGTAGTTCATGTGTGGGAGGGAGGGTGTACCATTCTTCTCTCTCTATATCTATCTATCTATCTATCTCTCTCTCTCTCTACCTCCTTTTTGACCTACAAGCAAGGAAGAGATAGGACAATCAAGTACAATCTGGCATAGAAGAGGCCCAGTCATTTTTTTCATAACTTATTTTCCATTAACAGTGATTTTTATCGTTACGCATACATTGTAAATCCCGTTTTTGATAGAATAGACTCCATTTTGTCCAATCCAAGGAGTCCTCGATCTTGAGGAGTAGTAGAAGTACTTTCATACTAGTTTTCATAATTTTTAGAATTCATTTGAGCCTTCAAACAAGCCTTGGAACCTAATTTTTAACTAGGTCGTACACGAGGTTTGGACAGGCCAAAAGCTAGTAGAAAACTATAAAATGAGCTAGAGAGCTCATTTTTGAGGTTAGCTTGTTAGTGATTTGAGCTTGTGTAAAAGAACTTTTGAGCAATAGAAAGATTTCCATTGTTCCTCTCTTTGTTCTTGCTCTATGTGTGTATGTGTGTGAATGCTTGTGTCTTGTGCCATCACTTGTTCATGGTATTCATATTGGTCCTCATGTCTCCACGGAATGACAATACTGAGGTGGATCTCCTCACACTGGTACTTTCCATTGTGTTAGAGTGACACCAAACTTCTGTTGCAGGGGAGAGAGCGTCGAGGACGAGCATGTGATGGTAAGATGTAGATTTGTGAAATTGGAGTCATAGGTAAAATCTATACTTTTCTTTATTTTTCATCATTTTCTCTTGTTTTTTTTTGCATCACCATCATCATCCTCATCGCCTCCCACCTCCATCTCCACCTTCACAAAAATTTCAGTTTTTGGTCATATTCCCCTCCCCACCTCATTTCCCTCATTTCACTTGTGAGAGAGAGCGAGAGAGATCTTGCATGCATTCTGTTTTCGTGTGTTTTTTAGCATTTCTTGCAGGTTTTGGCTACATCACCATCATTCCTACAGCTTGTGCAAGTACGAGAGAACTTTGCACAGGTCCCGAGAGGACGACCTCTATGTGTCACGACAAATAGAGAAACTTACTATTTTATGTTTGCATTCATAGCACAATAGACTAAACCATCTATCGCGACAAACAGGGCCCCATGACAAATAGCATCTATCATGACAGACACCGTCTATCACAATAGACTGACTTCATGACAAATGATGGACCACGTCTATCATGACAGACACACATCTATCACAACAGACGGATTTCACGACACAGGATAGACACCCGTCTATTGTGACAGACACCAGCTATCACGATAGATAGACCCACGGCAGATGATAGACATCGTCTATCACGACAAACACTATCGATCATGACAGACAGGGCCTTGCGACAAATAGCATCTATGGCGACAGGCCGATTTCACGACAGACAATAGACCACATCTATTGTGATAGGCACTAGCCTATTGCGACAGATAGGACCCCACGATATACCATGTCCATCATGATAGGCACCTGTCTATCACAACACATAGGACCCCACGATAGACCACGTCTATCGCAATAGACAGGGCCCCATGACAAATAGCATCTATCGTGACAGACACTGTCTATAATGACAGACCAACTTCACGACAGATGATAGACCATGTCTATCGCGGTAGACACCTGGCTATTGCAATAGAGAGCCCTCAGCATAGACAAGAGACACCGTCTATCATGATAGACATAGTCTATCGTGAGAGACAGGGCCCGGTGACAAATAGCATCTATTGCAACAGACAATGTCTATCATGACAGATAGCCCCACGTGACAGTCACCGTCTATCGCAACAGACAGGCATTTTTGGCAAAAATTAAAGTGGTATTTTCTTTGGAAAATCTGGGCTACTTTTGGGCATATTTGCACACTCAATTACCCATACAATTACAAAGGCCTTAGAAAAATGCATTACCTTATTGCCTATTTTAACCCCATAAACCCTGAATCGACATAACTTTTTCATATGAAATTTGTTTTTTGAGCTATAGAGCTCGTTGGAAAGCTCGTGATGAGTTCTACATAGCCTGAACTATTTTTTTTAAGCATAATGCATTGATTTTCAGATAGCTTAATTTGAAGTTGACCCTCTGTGGGGTAGGTACACCAAGGGAGCTCTAGAGGAAAATTTTTGGCAATACGAAAGGGGGAAAAAGGGTGTTTAAAAGTGTCTGAATCAAAGTGCCTATCAATTGAAGGTAAAATCTTGAGCTAAACTTGGAACTTGTACAGGATCAATGAGAGCTCTTGGAGAGACCGAAGCAAGTGCCAGTGTGTGCAGGCTTGGGAATGCACTTCCTGGGCAGAAGAGTGCAGTGAGGAGAAGCGACTTGAGGTTGGAAAATCTCTCAACCCCCTCAATAATTCCTAGCATAGGCTAAGTGTGGATAGATGTTTTTGATTGATTAGGGGTACGATAGGAACACTCAAGCTCTAAGAGCCCTAATTTATCAAGTCTAAGAATAGGTTGAATTGCAGTCAAGGGACAACCTAAGGGAAAAGAACTTAAGTTAAGAGGATGAAAAACATCAAGTACAACACACTTAAGTGCTCCTGATGATGCGTAACTAAAGACAAGGAAACAAATACAAAGGACCTTAAAAGGAACAAGTGATTGGTATCAAAGAATCAGCAATGTGGTTCTACAATGATCATTGGGTAGATCGGTAGGGCATATGAACCTGAGATCAGGAAGACACCTAGGGGGCCCACTATTTGAGCGATTACCCATACATTCTAAGTTTAGAAACAAGTGTCTCGGAGATGTCTTACAACATGGAGAGACCCGTAGGTAGCTCAGGAGTGGCGTACCTAAAAAAACCAGAGGGCCCTTACAAGACTCAACTGGAATATATCAAGAACAACTGATTAGGTGCTCGCATCTATAAGGATGGTCTGAGAAGGTCAGCTATCCAAATTAAAAGCCCAAATCAACCAATTGGACCAGAACATCCAATCGTCAAGTTTGAACATGGTTCATACATAGATAAAGAAAGAATGATGTATGTGGTCACCAACCAACCACATAGGACAGATGCGTTTGAGAACATAATCTTAGATCCCAAAACATGTGACATAGAGAAAGGGAACTTAGGAAGAGACAAAAGAACCCCTCGAGGAAAATCTATCCTTACTAGAATCATCACTCCAGAGTGGGTGCCCTAGGACAATAAGACCATAGACTTTCTCTTAAACCGAGAGACCGATGAGGCCTTCTGGTAGTATAAACTTGACCAGCCTATTGAAGTGGGAATGCTTACCATATATAAATTCAAAGATCCAAATACCCCAGGGAAAGTGACCTACTTAGACAATACCCCAAAAAGGGTCTTTGTGGTCTCAGAGCATGGTAGGCATGCCTACACTTGGAAGGGTGAATTTGTTTCTCCCCAACCAAGGTTCCATGTCTCTTCTGGTCACCAAGGAGCTGGAACATCTCAAGCTCATGGAACCCAGAGAGACAGGAGTAGAGATAGACCCAAGGTGAGCTTCTCTAACCTGTTGGGAAGAGAAAGAACAAGGACGGAGCTAGATAGAATGGAAAACGACAAATATAGAGACCTGAGGCATCAAAGAAATTTAGATGGATTTCCTTTGCCAAGGCCTAGAGAACACACTAGGACCTTGACACCTACACAATTCGTTAAGTCCATGAAGAACTGCTTCGATGGCACTGGAGACCCATATGATCATGTGGCATAATTTAGGCAAGCCTTGAGAGCTGAGCAAGTTGATAACCTGCTCACGCAATACAACACTTTTGTTCTAACCCTGAAGAACATGGCCCTTACGTGGTTTACTTCAATAGAGGCAATTTAGAAACATAGACCAATTGCTAGAAGCCTTCATTAGTGAGAATCTTCCTCTTATTGAACTTGTGGATGACCTACATGATCAATTCCCACCAGACATTCCTTCCATCTATGGAAAGCAGGAAGATCAACAACCAAGTGAGTGGTTAGATGTCGAGTCTGATTCCTTGCAAGAACTGCCTCATTTCACTCGCCCATGGTAAGCAAATTCCACATGTATGAGGGCACCCACAATCCTAGTAACAAAGGAAAATTTGATCATACCTAGGAATACGGAGGTAGTGAAAAACACTAAAGTGCAGTGCAATCTCACTTTAGAGGAGCTACTCAAGGTTAAGATAGAATTTTTGAAACACATAGCCAACTAGATGCCAAAAGTTGTGAAACCTCGTTCCCTAGTAGGATCTCATAGAATAGTGCTAGAAATACCCTTGGACAAGATAGGAGATATGAGCGAAGAAGAAGAAGGGAACACCTATCTTCCCATCACTCATCAAGATTACACCACCAAGGCGATTTTTGGACTCCCATGCAGGAGCTGCAATTGCTACCACCTCCCTATGGAAGCATTGGGGCAAGCCAACACTCAGGCCAATGAGAATGAAATTATAGATGGCTGATGGTCACATAGAAAGACCCTTAGGATTGTTAGGAGGAATAAGTCTCACTACCTATGGTGTATAGTTTGAGCACCTTCGGCATATGTGACTTCAGCAAGAATCAAGCCTATGAGATGATTCTGGGAAGACCATTCCTGAGACAATTGCAAGTAGTACAGGATTGGGGAACCAATTCCTTGTATTTGCAACACTTAGGTGTCACAACCAAAGTCAATCTCAAGGATTACTCTCATAGAGATGTGCCCCCTATACAATGGAATCCCATCCATAGAACCATGGAGGACATTGAATCGGCGCATTTCATAGGATCGGGATCCTCATGGATGCATGAAGACACTCATTTGTGGATGTCTAAAGTGAGAGAAGTAGAATGTTTACATCACCTTCTATCAAATAAATTTGTTGTTGAAGCTTTGCAAATAGGTAATCAAAAGTTTCTCTTCAAGCTCTTGCTCTCCGCATCTATTACAGATCCATCACGTCAATTCGGGTGATTGATATTGTGGGGTAGACTAGGAGTATATTGGGTATCAATGGAGACAGAAGTTCATACTCTTAAAAAGAGTGCCCTATTTGTACTAATGCAACTCTAGTAGAATATGCCACATTGTATCATGAATCATTGGTGTTATAAAATCAACACTTGATCATGCTTGACAAAAGGATTTGTTTCTAAACCAAGTTCATTCATGAAGTGAAACATAGAGTTATGGTATCTCATGAGATTTTCTATCCTTGTAAACATTTCATGATCATTTATGGATTATCTCAGTAAAGGATGAATTTTGAAGCCCTAAAAGCCATGAGATAAAAGAATTGTATTCAACAAGCACTTCAAATCAAATTTGAGTTTGAAGACTTCAATTCCTAGATTATAGGAAAAAAGAATGAATATCAACCAATTCATCTCCCGAGTAATTTGAATTCAAAGGCATTTTTTGAAGTCGTTGAAAACTATGAGAGACTCCAAGAAGTATATATAAAGACTCCAAGCACTCCTACTCTATGCTAGATGAATATACATTCATATTACATCTTCATCTTGCTCACTACACTTCTTATTTTTGTCATATCTTTCATGTCAGTAGGATTGAAGAGGCTAATTCTCAAGACTTATAAGTCCATTCTTCATGAGTAAGGATGTGTTGGAAAGCTATTAGTGTCTATGTGATTGGTTCAATTTTTTTTTATCATTTGGATACTATTGATGTATCCTCATAACCAATGTAGAATTTCTATATAACTCCCCATCTTCTGCACAATAGGGTCTTTAAACTATTAAAAAACATCATGTAAGAGGAATTAGATCAATAGTAATCAGGTTGAGAGCCCTGAGCACTTTAAGTTGATCTTCTCTTCCACAAATAGAAGGTTTTTCATAGTCACACTTCAAGTTGATAGCCCGTTTTGCATCAAATATTTCCTTGTAATTATTCATACGAAATATGGTGTTTTATTGCACTTAATACAAGCCTATAAGGGAGATCAAATTCTCCAACTAATAATAAGTTGATTTTGTACTAATAAGTTGAATCGAAATCCATTACTCTGTGCTACACATTGTCTTCATCCTTCTCCTCTCATGCACTTCCAGTGGTATCAGAGGAATCCTTTTCAAGATCAGTGATGGATTTCCTTCCATAATCAAAAAGCTTGATAGGAACAACTCTGTTGCTTCGAAAATAAGAATGGAAGCTTATCTACAAGGAAGAAACCTTTATGGGGAAGTAAAGGGTGATGAAGACATGCCTAAGCCAAGATCCAAAGGACTTATATTTACTTATATCTCCATGGTCTACCATTGGTCTACCTGCATTCTGTCAAAGACCCTAGTTGGGTTAAGGATGAGAGCTTGGGGGAGCCAGATCTCTAGCATGAGTCTTGGAGGTTATTTCAAATGCTCCTCATATGGCCACTTTGAGGAGATGGAATAACCTCAAAGACTCATGCTAGACCCTTGGATTGTGATGAAAATGATGATCATTTTTGGAGAAATGTGTACGATTCTTCTTGTGAGGGTAAATTGACTTAACAAATACTGAAGGAATGGAGCTCTAATACACATGGAAAAGCACATTGGAATGAACCTGTAGATTGGGTCCTTGACTTGGTTAGGGTCCTTGACCAAATGTAGGTAGAACAATGGTAGACACCCTCGAGCTCTATCCTTGACCTAGCTAGGGTCCTTGACCAAATGCAAGTAAACCAATGGTAGTTCATGGAGTTCTAAATAAATCTAACACTCTCTCCCCCTTCTGCATTTTCCTCACTAATCAAGGAAGGAAAGTGTTTGAGAATTAGAGCTTCTGATTCCCAAGTAGGACCTATGAGTGGATGGCTTCATGAAACTCAACATGTAATATATTCCTTCATGTTTGTAAATCATGTGTTCACACCCACTCACGCACCCACAGTCATGCCACTTTTCACCATTAGCTCACTTGATAACACATTCAGTGACATGGATATTTCACTACCCATTGCACCACCGCTCGCATCCATAATTTCACCACACCATATCAGCACATCACATTTCTCTACTGTCACCATAGCATTCATTACCCCGACCCTATTTTCCCTTCCCCCTACATCTACCACCACACTAGCATCATCTTCACACACCACATCATTGTTATTGTCACCCATTCTAGACACCACATTGTTGTAAGAAGCATTTTTGAAAGAAATTGCTTGTAGTTTGACATTTTCATGTAGTAATAATTATCCAAATGATGTAAAAATGAGGAAGAGTCTTCCTCATGTATAGTAGAAGCATATAAATTTTTCTTAGAATTTTTACAAGCTATGGCACATCATATTTTTAGATCAGAAAGTAGAAGGACCAAATTTCAAGTGTGAAAAGGGACACTTGAAAAAGTATAAAGGATAATTTCTTCTACTTTGTAAAGGTTGTTGCTACTATTACTCATGCTACTCAAGTAATGTGAAGAGCGTCTTGCAAAAAATCATGTTTCTTCTTCCCTTGAGTGTCTTCTTGATTTGTTGAGTCTTTCTCTTGTGAAATCTATGGAATTTGTGAGCTTTTCTTGTGTATTTCTGAGTGAAGTGTATGAAGAGAGTTTATTATCAGTATACTGAGAGTAATGTTGCAAGAGATCAATGTTGGAAATGGAAATTCTCAGTTTTTATAGAAGTGTGATTGTCTCATCTGTGTGATAGAGGTATTGTTTTTGAAATTTGACTTTATAATTGTAATCTACAGAGAAAATGGCACACTTTAGGCACAAAGATTATTAAAAAGTCTTTTGTATAGCTTAAGATATTCAAAACCCTAGTTTTCCATCTTCATCTTCACTAATTTCTCAGAATTCAGCCATGTTTCCTCTTATTCTTGGATTCCATTAACTAGAAGGGGATGTGGTCTTTGCATAGTTCCCAGATTGACAATTTGATGAAGTGTTAGTTAATCCTTTGTGCTATAATGATTGGAGGGTACAACTCCAAAGGTTAACAACAAACATTTTTGGCGTCGTTGCTGGGGAAGAAAGAAAAAGCTTCATTGAAGTGTTGGACCTTGCTAAATCTTCCATTATTGATGGTATTTGAACACATTGGAAAGGTACTACTCTATAATCATGTAAGAAAACTTTGAAAGGTAGGTTTTAGGCTTGTCTTTTGGGAAAAGAAAGCTTGAATTAACCTTTTGAGACATGTAAGTGTGTATCTTTATGCAAATTGATAGTTGCTCATGCTTTTCAAGAGTAAAGTGTAGGTCTTTTGCAAAAAGATGGCTTGAGCTGTTGAAAGGAAAGTGAAATGTGTTGATTTTGCATGGGAGCAAGAATCATCAAGTTTGAAACTTAGATTCTTAAAGTCACTCACAATCGCAATTTTCTAGGGCCTATAAAAGCACAAACTTCATTTCAAAAGTCATTGAGAGAGAGAGTGAGAGCTAGAGAGAGAGAGAGTGAGCAAACAGTCGCGATTCTCAGCAGCCAGAAAACTTGTGTACATTTGGCAATCTAGCAAGCAAGGTATTGATTGTACGCCTTATTTTGCATTAGATAAATCTTCAAAGTCGTGTTTTTTTTTGGAAAAAATCAGTAGAAATAAGAAAACATAAAAATCACGATTTTCTATTTTTGTGTTTTGCATTATTTCTTTTATTGCATGTTAATAAAATATCTATGCGCTTCAGAACTTGCACTCAAAATCAAAAAAATCAAAACTCGAAAAATTCACAAATTTTGCACAGAATCACGATTCTATGCAAGAACCAAAATTGCGATGAGCACATGAATGAAGGTGATTCTATGGACAGTTTCCTAACAAAGATCAAAGATTTGAAGGAACAGTTGATTTCTGCTGATGAGGTTATACCAGATAGCTCACTTGTGCATACCGTTCTGAATGGTCTTCCTGATTCATATCAGAGTTTTGCTTCTACTCTTTGGTTGATGATGAAAGGCAATCCGAATGCCTTATCATTTGAGGAGTTAGTCTCTGTTCTGTTGCAGGAAGATCAGTCTAGGCAGAACAGGTCCATTATGCGTGTTGCAGATCAAGCTTTCCTGGCTAGTGAGAAGGGCAAAGGAAAATGGAGCTCTTCTACTAGTAAGCAGAAATCTGCAAATGCTGCACATTCGAAGAACCAGGATAAAGATGAGAAGAAATCAGAAAAGCAGAAATTGTTTTGCTAGTGCTATAAAGGGAATGATCATATCATAAAGAACTGTCCAAAACTGGCTGCAAAAGAGGCAAAGAAGAAAGAGGCTAGAATGGTTGTTGCAGAGGCCTCTACACCAAAAACAGAGTCTGCAAATCTTGTGCAGGAAGAAGAATGGGCGTTTACTACTGTTTGCAGTTTTGACCCATCTTCTCATGAGCAGTGCATGTCTGCAGTGCACTCAGATGTTTGGTACTTTGACAGTGGGGCGACCAAACATATTACCTCGCAGCGCAATTTCTTCTCTTCACTCGAGCCTGCCCCTACAGGGAATACTGTCACATGTGCCAACAACTCCTCTTATCCTATTATGGGAGTTGGTAAGATCATTCTGACTACTGCTGATGGTAGTTCTTTCACCTTGTCAGATGCTTTATTTGTGCCAGGGATGAAGAAGAATCTGTTATCAGTTTCTGCATTAGCCAAGATTGGCTTGGTTGTGAAATTTGTTGATGACAGATGTACAGTTCATGATCTGTCAAATGGCGATGTTATTATTGCTTCTGGCATTTTATGTCGTGGGCTGTATAAGCTCATAGACTATGAAAGATCTGTGAATGATTCGGCATGTGCAATTCATGATTCTCAGGCTATCTCAGATGCAAAGCTTTGGCATGCACGCTTTGGTCATCTGAATTTTGCTAGTTTGCTACGCCTGTAGAAATCTGAAATGGTGTCCTCTTTGCCCAAACTTCACGCACCTGGAAAACATGTATGTGAAGGCTGTATTTTGGGAAAATGCAGCGTTCCTCCTTTCCAAAAGATGGTTCAGTTCGGGCTACGCAGAAATTGCAGCTTGTACATAGTGATGTTTGTGGTCCTATGCACACACCCTCTTTTGGGAATTACCTTTACTTCGTGACTTTCATTGATGATTTTTCCAGGCATGCATGGGTATATCCACTCAAAGAAAAGTCCGAAGTGTTCATGTGCTTCAAACAGTTTTTGGTTTTGGCTGAAAATTTGTCAGCATGTAAAATGGGCACCCTCCATTCTGATCGAGGGGGGGAATATATGTCTTCTGATTTTAATGCATTTCTGGCTGAACGTGGGATAAAACACCAGTGTACAGTGCCGTATACACCTCAACAGAATGGAGTTGCTGAACAAAAGAATAGGTCACTCATGGAGATGGCGAGGTGTATGGTCAAGAGTCAAGCTTTACCACATAGTTTCTGGCTTGAGGTTGTCATGTGTGCAGCATATGTACTTAACAGGTGTCCCACTAAAGTGCTACAGTCTATCACTCCATATGAGGCTTGGCATGATCGCAAGACATCTGTTGCTCATCTGCGGGTTTTTGGTTGTTTGGCATATGCACTAGTGCCTGAACAACATCGTAGAAAATTGGATGATAAGGGAGTAAAATGTAATTTTGTTGGGTACAGTTCTGAAAGTAAAGGCTATCATCTGTATCATCCACAGACTAAACGCATTCTGGTTACTCGTTCAGGCTCTTATAGTGCCTCCTTTGCATCAGATTGCTATGCTATGGTTGCGTCTAGCCTCTGTGATGAGAATGAGCCTGTTTCTTTTGATGAAGCACAGAATTCAGAAAATTGGATGGCTGCTATGCAATCTGAATATGATGCTATAATGAAGAATGGTACATGGTCTTTATGTGACTTTCCTCCTGGCAACAAGGCCATTGGCACTAAGTGGGTATACAAGCTGAAGCGTAAACCTGATGGTACAGTTGACAGGTATAAGGCTAGGCTTGTTGCAAAGGGTTATGCGTAGGAAAGAGGCATTGATTTTGATGAGACCTTTGCACCTACATGCCGTATGACTACTGTTCGGAGCATTTGTGCACTTGCAGCCCATCATGGTTGGAATGTACATCAGTTGGACATTAAAACAGCATTTCTGAATGGTGACTTGCATGAAGAAGTGTATTTTTTTCAGCCCCGTGGCTTTGTGCAGAAAGGGCATGAAAACCAGGTGTGCAGGTTAAAGAAGGCGTTATATGGTTTAAAGCAAGCACCACGTGCTTGGTATGAGAAGATACATGCCTATCTGATTGCACATGGTTTTGAGAACAGTCCAACTGAAAGCACATTATATGTTAAGCGTGCTAATGATGTGCTTCTGTTTCATTGTTGTCTATGTTGATGACATGCTGCTCACTCGTCCTATTGAGACACATATTGCTAATTTCAAGGCTGATTTGCATGCCTCATTTGAGATGTCTGATTTGGGGTATTTGCATCACTATTTGGGCATTCAGTTTATGCAAGTTGATGGTGGAATGGATTTGTGTCAAACGAAATATATTGACACATTATTGCAGCGTTTTGGCCTTGAAGACTGTAAGCCTATTGCCACTCCTATGGAGACAGGTTTACGATTGAGTCTTCATGATGCTGGAGATGCATTTGATGTTGTTCTCTATCAACAGGCTGTTGGATGCTTGATTTATTTATGCATTACTCGGCCAGATATTCAGTTTGCTGTCTCACAGATGAGCAGGTTTATGCATTGCCCAGGAGTCACGCATTGGAAGGCAGTTAAGCGCATCTTTCGCTACTTGAGTGGTACTCGGCTACTTGGGTTGTTTTATCCCAAGGGGGATCACTACCGCCAGATTTGCATGCTTTTTCTGACTCAGATTGGGCTGGTTGCTATGACACTCGTGTGTCCACCAGTGGTTTTTGCTTCATGCTTGGTAGCTCATGTATATCTTGGTTGAGCAAGATGTAGCCTACTATGGCCACTTCTAGTTGTGAGGCTGAGTATAGGGTAGCTTTCACAGCGACTGTTGAGTGTGTGTGGCTCAGACGCCTTATGGCTGATTTGGGTGTTGGCCAGTCTTCTGCCACCACCATCTTCACTGACAGTCAGAGTGCATTGGCAGTTGCGAGGAACCCTGTGTTCCATGCTCGCACTAAGCACATTGAGGTGCATTATCACTATGTCAGGTAGAGGTTCTCTGCTGGGGAGATCAGCTTGGCATATGTGCCCACGCAGGCGAACATTGCAGACCTTTTCACGAAGGCTCTGCCTAGGGAGAAGTTTGAAGCTTTCCGCAAAGCTTTGGGCTTACTTCCTTTTGTGGAGTGATTTCCACATAGCTTGGCACTTCCTTATACATGAGTGCCAGCTCCTTGTTCACTGCATCACTCCCAGGGGGGATTTGTTGATATATTTAGGTAGTGATGTGTGTGAACACACTAGGACCACCGGGGCACTTTTTTACCTCTTTAGGAGGTTTTTTTCCCCCGGCTTGTATATACGCCTATTGCCCTAATGGGCTACTTATCTTTGTACATTCTCTAGTAATACATTCAGTATTGTGTGTTTGTGCTCCAAGCTTCTTCTTCTTCCTTGTGTTGTTCGCGTGCTTCCGCAGACATCTATCTCCAACAACTTATAGGGGTGTAGAAAACACCATAAACTCTTATAACATAAAACTAAGAGTTTAATTACTTTAGAAAATCATCAAAATCATGGTTTTTGGAGAAAACACGATTTCGGTAAAAGTAAGAGGAAAATTCATACTCTGAGTGGATTTTGGACCCACTATATAGGTTTTGTTCTAAAAACCTATTTCTTATAAGAATATAGGATTTTTACCTAAGGAACAGTTTAAAAAGCATCAAAATTGTGGTTCTTGCCAGATCATGATTTTGGTCAATTCAAAGAGTTTATAACACTAGATTTTATAAACTCTTAGAATTAGTTGTTATAAGTGTAAAAGATTAATAGCCTTGGTAAAAAAAGGTAGAAAATTGTTCCAAGGTTGTGAAAAAATCATCAAAATTGTGTTGTTCAGAGAAAAATACGATTTTGGCCGAATTGGAGCACAAAAGTCTTATTGAAAGAGACTTAAGTACTCAAATTGGATCATATTCTTAAAAACAAATAGATTCTTTGTGTGTTGTTTTTAATTTCCAAATAAGGAGTATCACAAAGTCATCAAAATGGTGGTTTTTGGACCAAGCATGATTTTGAACATTTTTGTGATATTTATAGGAAAGTTTTGACATAAGAGGGTTAATCTCTCAAACATAATAGGTTTTAAGGTTAGAAAACACCTTAAGGATAGAGAAAATCATCAAAATCGTGATTTGGACAAAAACATGATTTTGACTTAGTTGGAGTATAATTTAAGTTCAAAATCAAAACCTTGGTATTCATCTAGAGAAAAATAGGACTTTTAAAACACCATTAGTCAAATAAAAGTTCCAAATAGTAGAAATCAACTCACAACTTGGAAATTGTGATTTTTTGGGTAAAAACACAATTTTCATTAAACACACAAATTCAAACAAAATTTCAAGAGGGAACTGTTGAGAAAATCAAAACACAGAGAAATTTGAAAGAAAACTCATAAAAAACACAAAAAAGAGCAAATTAGGGTTTGACCTGGAAAACATAAGCAAGAGTAATTGTCAAAGAAAATTCTAAGCAAGTGGATGATTTTGAGATTAGGCACCAAGCTCTCTACACTTAAGACACAAGTGTCATCAGGAGGGAATGTACATATGAGTGATTCTCAAGAAGGAGATTTTGAACACATAGTCAACATGGAAAACCTAAATGAGACAAATGAAACTCAAGATACAAATGACTTTAGAAACATCCTCAAATATATGTATACAAATAGGTTTGGAGCCTATGTGTATCAAGATGGCATGCATAAGTCCCTCATCAGACTAAGAAACTTAGAAATTCCTTTGAATTTGATGCCAGTGGCACAATTCAGAGATGGAACATATGAGGATAGATAAGGTTGTGTCTATATATTCTCACATGACCGTGAAAATTCAAATGACCTTGGTCAATGTGTAGATAAGAGACCTTGGGATCAAGAATTGGGGCAAAGAGACATGCCAAGACCAAGTGGAAATACGACTCCTATTGAAACACAAAAGAGAAGGAGGTCACACACTTCTCCAAACCCTTTTGAAAGACAAGGAGATGAGATACTTGATTTTCCCATTAGAAGGAGACAACCATGGCAAAACCAACGAAGAATGCTTAGACTCTATCAGGTGGCAAAATGCATGAAAGATCAGTATGAAGGGTACTCAGACCCACATGCTCATGCAACAGAGTTCAGAAAACTGATTAGGGCTGAAGAAGTAGAGCACTATAAAGTTCAATTTGAAGCCTTTGGTCTAACTCTGACTTGACCTGCATTATCTTGGTTCATACCCTTGAGAAAGGAAATGTACCCAGATATGGAGTCATTCCTTGAAGCCTTCATAGGTGAATTTTCAAAAACTGGTATCAAACATAGAACAACCACACTAATACATAGTTTCAAACAACAAAAGGATCAGAATGTGAGAGAAGTTGCTAGGAGATTGAAACAGTATATTGACAAGTGCCCCAAAGATGAAGTACCTTCAATGGCTAGACAATTGTCCCTGTTCATAGAAGGATTGAGGAGTGCAGAATTGAGAACCCTAGTGTACCATAGGAGATGTCCTGACTTAGGGGCCTATGTTAAAGAGGCAATAGATTTAGAAGACAACCAAGATCAAATGAAGACAGAATTCCACCAACAAAATTCCACTAACATGGCTCAAGATTCTTGGGCATGTGTTGTTACATGTCATGATGATGCTTCTTTGCATTCCAAATGTATGGTTGTGAGTGAGGCTGATTCGGATTGGTTCTTTGATAGTGGTGCTTCAAAGCACATAACATCATGCAAAAGATTGTTTTCCCTCTACTTGAATGCAAAAAACAACCAACAGTTAGCTCACAAGATGTGTTCAATACACTCATGCCTTTGTTCCAAAATGGTGCGCTTGACTATGGCCATGTAGACCAGCCAACTAAGGCCCAAAGGGCTGAAAAATTCCAGCAGAAGAGTATTGAAAATGTAGAGAATTTCTAGCCAAACATGGCTGAAATTTTCAGCCAAAAATTGTCAAAACTGCTAGAAATTTCCAACCACATATGGCTGAACATATGCATCAAAATATGCCTGAAAATTAGCATGAAATTCAGCCCCTGCATGATGTACATGTTGATGATGTATTGCATAATGAATGCATGTCTATCAATAGTGCACAAACTATGCCAAAGTGGCTGAAACAAACTTTGCAGGACAACAAATTGACTACACCTTTACTTGGTAGAATAAGATCAAGTTCTCACCATGCATCAAGTAATTTTGTGGATTATTCTCTTATTGCTACAGCATGTAATGAAGAGCCACTTTCTTTTGAAGATTCATGTGACGATCCACAATGGATGAGTGCTATGCAATCAGAAATGGATTCCATATATAGGAATGGTACTTGGGAGTTATGTGAATTGCCAAAAAGAAAGAATGTCATTGGTACAAAGTGGATTTACAAGATTAAGAGAAAATATGATGGCAGCATTGATCGCTACAAAGCTAGATTGGTTGCCAAAGGATATGTGCAACAATATGGCATTGATTATGAGGAAACATTTGCACCTACTTCACGCATGACTACCATTCATACTGTGGTTGCATTGGTACCTTTCGAGGTTGGAAAGTGCATCAGTTGGACATAAAAACAGCCTTCTTGAATGGTGATTTGCAAGATGAGGTTTATGTGAAGCAATCTCCTAGATTTTCTATGAAAGGGAAAGAGCATATGGTTTGTTGTTTGCATAAAGCCTTGTATGGTCTCAAGAAAGCTCCAGAAGGAGGGATGAAAAACTCAAAGTGCTTGGATACACTAATAGAAGCCTATAAAAGTAGAATTCAAGATGGACCAAACCCTACAGATCATGTGCTAGCTTATCCAATTCCAGATATTGAGGATGAGAGAATGTAAAGGTGTAAACAAATCATTAGAGAAGCACAAAACAATTTAGAAGAGGCAGACAACCATAAAAAGATATCTGAGGAGTCAAATTCAGCAAAATCCAGGGAACATTTAGTCGGGAAAGAGCATTTAGGGAAGGAGGAAAAACAAATAACTCTTCAATTCAATTTAGACAAACATTGTACAACTCTATGTCAAACCATATGGGAAGAGTTAGTAAAACAAAATCCTCATTTACACCATAACATGAAGATCTAGGAACGAAATTCACATTGCCAAGATACACAATCTCAGGAAATAGAAGAATTGTTGTATATACCTATTGACAAGATAGGAGGCTACTGTGAGGGGGAAGAAGGGAACTCAGCTTTGAGAGTACAATTTTGTGACCATTATGCCAAAGCAATACTGGATAGTGGATTTGGAGTGGCAATTATGACCAAACAAGCCTGGAAGAAATGGGGGGAAAATGAACTAATACCTACCAAGATGAGATTACAACTTGCAGGTGGACATATGGAAGTACCCCTAGGAATCTGGGAGAAGGTGATTATGGAGATATGTGGGATAGAAATAGAGCATACCTTTGCCATAGTTCAATTTCCACAGCCTACCTCTTATGAAATCATCCTAGGCAGACCATTCATGAGACAAATGTAGATTGTGCAGGATTGGGGTAGACATTATCTATACCTTCAAAGCCAAGGAAAAGTAGCCAAGGTAAACCTAAGAAATGGGTAGTATTGTGGTATATCCCATCAAGAGTTGTTTAGAGTGCATCAAAATCAAGAGTCAAGTGAAGAGTCTAGAAGTGAAAATCAGAGTGAAAAGGAATCACCAATTTGGAGGTGTAATGCCATAAGGCTCACAAGAAACATAAGAGAATTTTGCTAAGAAAATAAGATTGTCAAAAGGAAAGGAAATTAAAGGATTAGAATTACATTCCACAGAAATTTGATGATGAGGAACTTGAGCCCTATGGCTGGAGTCAGATATTGTCTACAATGGATGTAGCCAATGATGGATATGTGGGAGTCAAATTTCAAGATGAAGAAGGATATGATGTCTTCCATGTAGGAGTACAAATGATAAGTGTGACAAAGTCAGAAGAGAGCCTGAAGGAATCTGTACTTTTAAGTACTGACAAAACACAATTTCTAGAAGAAGTGCATGCTCAGGATGCTATAAAAGACTAAATCTCAAGAATTCATAACAATTGTGTACACAAAGAGATTAGTGAAGATCCAAAGCCTGAAATGAGTAAGAAAATGAAGGAACAGAAGGCACTTAAGGAAGAGGAGCAAAAGTTTGATGTACCTTCAAATTTCAAGACTTATGAGGTGGAGGATAGATTACTTTTGAAAATGAAACCAAAAAGGGATAAGAAAAAGGGGGAATCATATGACAATGAGGAGCAAACCAAGAAACTGGTGATTGCTCAAGAGGAAGGGGAGGATAGACACATTGTCATAGCTAATGATATGTGAGACCAGGAGGAGGAAGCACTAAAAAAATTGGCTAAGGAATATAGGGATGTGTTTGCATACAGTTACAAGGATTTGAAAGGAATTGACCCTAAAATTTGTGAACACAAAATTCCAATTACTCCTTATGCAAAACCTAGCAAACAGAGACACTACACATTTAATGACAAATGCTCTGCCAAAATCAAGGAGGAGATTGATAAATTGCATGCTGCCAATTTCATTTATGAAATTGAGTACACTAAGTGGATATCTCCTATAGTTGTGGTACCTAAGAAAAATGGAATCCTCAAGGTGTGTATTAACTTGAAAAAGGTTAATGCAGCAACTATAAGAGATAGCTATCCATTACCTATAACTAATCATCTCCTAGAGAGAGTTGCAGGAAAAGAGGTTGACACTGAGAATGTTTTATTGAGAAGTTTAAATTTATCTGTACCAAGCACACTAGTAAAATCAATACAGACATTAGAGGTGGATAAATCAGCAGGAACATTGGTTGGATGTTCAAGAGGAATCAAGATTGTGGAAGAATCTACAAAGGAAATCAGTCTTGAAGAAGAGAAGAGGAGGCTGAAGGGTAAAGGAAAAATATTGGAAGAGAGTATTAAAGAGAATGAAGGACTCAGTGAAGGAGTTGTAGATACTGGGTCAAACCGATTTGGACTAAACCTTCAGAACAACCACATTGTCAACCTTTTGTGAATAAGAAACCAAGGCATATCATTATAGAAGAAGGGAAGAGAAGTCAGGAAGGGAAAGGTAAAGTGATTGAAGAAAGTATGGCTCTGGATGAGGGAGTGCATGAAGGAATAATAGCATCAAGAGAAGAACCCATTATTTCAAAACCATCAGAGAAGCCCTACTATCAATAGTTAAGTAAAAAGAATACAGATAGAGATAAAGAAGAAGCTAAAATCCAGGAGAAGGCAAAGTGCAAAGATCATCATGAAGATAACTGAGAAACAAATGAAGAAGTTAACAAGAAAATAGAACAAGTACTTTTAGAATTGGGACATTGTTTGTTGTGAAGGATCATGGAAGGAGAAAACACGATTTTCTGTAGGAAAGCTCTTCACATTACTTGGATGGCATTAAAATAATACGTTTAACCTCTTCAAAATAAAAGAAATTATCTTTTATACTTTTTCAAGTGTCCCTTTTCACACTTGAATTTTGGTCCTTTTCACCTTCTATTCTAAAAATATGCTATCAAAGAGCTTCCAAAAATTCTAGGAAAAATACATATGATCCTATTTTACATGAGGAAGACTCTTCCTCAATTTTACATCATTTGTATAAATATTTCTACAAATTTTTGACATTTTACAAATACTTTTTCTTCAAGAATTGCTTCCTCTAACATCCTTCCCCTCCTAGACTTTTTTGGCTCCTGATAAAAAATATTCTGACATAAGAGTAATGAGAGCTTCCTTCATTTCTTCTTTCTTTGATAAACCTGAGATAACAAATCATGACTCTTTCTTTCTGTAATATTCAAATTGTTCACCATTTCAAACAAGGCTTTCTCCATTGTACTGCTGCCTCTGGTCTATCTATCACATCTTTCTCAAGTATTCTGTATAAGCAGCTTCATATGTAGTGAGTCTTGATTTAGTGACTACTGATAGATTCCCAAAAATTTCTAACTCCCTTTCAAAAAACCCATAGTCAAAAGCATCTTCAAAGATTTGAAGATAATGGCTTCCCAAAAATAGAATTCCGCTGTAATATGCCATTAAACAAATTCTATCTGGGGTTTCACTTAAATCAAAGAGTAAAGCATCTGTAGGTGAGTTGAATCCAATGTAACTAAGAGTCCTTACTTTTGTATCTGTGAATGTTTCTATACATGCCACCACAAGTTGCATCACTCTCACTAATAAAATACAAGCTGGATCATTTACATCTTTGTATGTGGATATAACATATTCTGCTGTATCAATCATATACTTTTTGGTTGGCCAAGTTCCTGCTTTTGGTCCTGCTATTTTCAAAAAATTCAACCATTTTGCTGGAAGTTGTCCTGCATTTCTTCTTTCCCAAAATATTGACCATTCTCTTCTTCTGGCTACGGGACAATAGGCTGGGTTTATCTTTAACTACAAAGGTGCCTCTTTCCAGATCTTACTGCATTCCTTGTTGGCATCCAACCATCTGTTCCTCCATTTAGGGTTAGCTTTTTCAAACAACTCTTTAGTGACATTAATATCTTCTTCATATTCCAAATGTTTGTTTGGTGGTAGTCCTACCCTTGCAATCTGATAATTCTTGACACTCTCCAAAATCATACAGAATGGTATTCCTAAACCATCAGTTGCCCAATGATGTTGATCTGGATTTACTCCTTTATTGAGAGCAAAATTTACAATCTGCTCCTCATACTCATTATGCATTTTCCTTATGAACTCCATTCTTGATTCCCTGTCTGCTAAAAGCCTTTTAACAAATTCATCTGAATATTCTTCAACAACTTTGTCTTCTTGTTCACCAAAATTTTGAAATCTGTTATCTTCTCCTCCTTCATATTCCTCTGCTTGTGTGGTCACTACCTATTCTTCAACTTGTTTTTGTGAGCATTCCAAGTTTTTCTGTAACTTTTCCACCATCAACATTAATCCTTGATTCTGAGATATCAATAGCTCTCTTTTTCCATTCACTCCTTTCTTTTGCTACATCCAAATGTAAATTGTTGTATCCTCTCATTGCACTGGTAGCATGCACACTAGCTTGTTTCTCCATTTCCTTACTTCTTTCAATTCTGCTTGTAATCTTAGAATTTCCTTATTCAACTCTTCCCCTCTCATCCTGGGTTATTTGTACAATCTGACTCTCTTCTTTCATTTGACCTTCCTCCATCAACAATCTGTTTATGTCTTCATTAGCTTTGACCATTATCTGATATGAGCTCCGTACCTTATCTCTCTGGTTTGAGTGTTCTTCCTATGCTTGGAGTGTAGCCTGTAGTTGCTTGATCTGCTCATGTAATGCATGATTTTCCACTCTTGCTGCTTGTAATTCTTCCTGAAGAGGGGTGATATCTGCCTCCATTATTTCCAATTTCCTTTGGAATTCTTCTCTTGCACTGTCGGTGGCTTGCTTCAGGTGTTGCGGCAGTTGTTGGGATAGATTAATTAAAAGGTGACCCATGGCTTCTAATTCCGAAAAAACTGGAATGGGGTGGGGTGGCAGAGGAGGGCGAGGTTGCGCCGAGGTTTCGGTGAGCAGTTGTTGTGAATTAGGTGGTGAATAATTAAGGGAGGATGTAGAGGCTTCAGAAGTTCCGGTGGGGTGACTGGGCTTGATGGGGCTGTGGGGTGGTTCCGGTTGAGAGATGGGGTTAGCAGGCGGGGTTTTGGGGAGGGCAGAGTCAGTAGTTGTTACCTTGTTTGTTTGTTCCGTTTCTGCATTGTGTGCTTATGTGGATTCCACTGCCTTCAGTAGCTTGTCTAGTGCATCTTGATTAGATTGCTGCTCATTTTCCTATTGCTCTGATTCTTTTTCGGTCGAAATTATTTCCATCTCTGCTTGATCTTGTTGTTCTTGTTGTTCTGCCGATGATTTATGGATTTGGTGAAAGAAAAATGAGGCGAAATTAACGGGTTTTCGTGCGGCAAGGTCGATGGCGGAATAGAATGGGCGGGAGATACCGTAGGTGCATTTCTGGAGATTAAGGATCGCAACTAAGAATTGCAATGCGGTTCTTTCAGGTTCGGGGTGGCAGAGAATGGCGTATTCGTTCGATGAATGGCGGGGGAAAAGTTCGGTCATGCGGGCTACGGGGATACTTGGGCCATTCTCGCGGCCTTGTGGAGTGAGGCGAAAGGCTTCAACGAAGGCCTGGAAGGTTATTACGGTTCTAGATGGTAGGGAGGGGAAGAGCCATTGTCGTTCAGTGATGGGAGATTGGGCGATGGCTGGGATAATTTGTGTGAAGAAGGGATGGGCTTCCACTGAGTGCCAAGGCAGCTCAGCGAAGTTGGCCAACCCTCGGATACACAGGTATTCTCCTACCTCGGTAGGGATACCATCACAGAAGGTTGTGTAGTTCGCCAACGCTTCCATTGCGCACGCGAACACGAATACACAGGAAACAGCACACGGATACACAGAACACAGAACACACAATCACAATCACAAGAACACAATAGCATTTTTTGGCGCAACCAAAGAGCTTAAGTACAGATATTACGGTGGGGGGGTAGGAAGTGATGGTTATCATTGTGCAGTGTTGGAATGATATTGCTTTTAATTTGGCATGCATACTTGAGTAATTGGTAAGGGGGGCGGCTTATGACAAAATACGGCTATTAAAAAAGAAGAGAAAAAACAGAATGAAAAGTAAAAAACAAAAGCTAAAAAATGCGGTCCACCGCTGAATGATTTAATGCAGACTAGTAGCGCTTCGATACGGCCGCAGCTTTGAGCCGTTGATTGCTTTTGGAAGTGGATTTCCAGTCAATGTAGTCAACCGAAAAGTTGCTGGACCGATTTGCTCTGAGATTTTGTTAGGGCCGAACCACCGTAATTTGAATTTGCCGGCGGATCTATTTGACTTTGCATTATAAAAAAGTACAAGCTGTCCTACCGAAAACACTGGAGTTTTCAGGTTTCTATCGTGCGTCCTTGCCTGTCTTAGTTGAACTTCGTGCATACTTAAGAAACTGAGCCATCGGTGCTCATCTAACTCTCTGAGTGTGTCCAACCGAATTGACAGTGAGTCTTCCGGTAGAAGTTTCTGAGTGATGGCCATGTGTAAACTTGGTATGACTATCTCCATTGGTGCTATAGCTTCTAAGCCATAAGCTAATTTGAAAGGTGTCAATCCTGTTGTTACCTTGTAGGTAGTCCGGTATGCCAATAACACTGCAGGTAGCAGTTGATCCCATCTTTCCGGTGATTCCATGATCAATTTTCGAAGGATATTCAACAAAGATTTGTTTGTACTTTCGACCAATCCATTAGCATGAGGATAATAAGGAGAACTAAATTTATGTGTGACCTGGAAGGAATGTGTAAGTGCCTTCATTAGATTGTTTACAAAATGAGTGCCTTGATCTGAGACAATTTTCAGTGGTAAGCCAAAACGTGGAAAGACATCGATTAGCAGAAACTTTGCTACCGTAACGGCTGTAGCAGACCGTAAAGCCCAGGCTTCAGCCCATCTGGTTGCATAGTATGTACAGGTCAGTATGTAACGGTTGTTACTGAAGACTGCTCGTGGTGTAATTGGACCGATAAAATCTAGACCCCACTTTTGGAAAGGTTCCATTGGTAAGATGGGTTGCAGAGGAAAAAAATGACGTTGTAAAGGCTGACCCGATCTTTGACAAGTATCACATTGTTTGACAAACTGTAATATATCTCTGTACATCGTTGGCCACCAGAGACCACTCTACAGAATTTTCCGGTGAGTTAAATCTACAGCAAAGTGGCCACTTGAAGGAATCGAGTGAGCCAAAGTGATAACTGATTTAACTTCATGCGGTGGAATACATCGAAGTAGGATTCCGGTGTGATCTACATAATATAATTCTCCAGGAATTAACCAAAATCGGCGGCTAAAAACTGCAATTTTCCTACATACTGCTCTAGAAGTCTGAGATGGAAGGCAACCATCAGTGAGAAAGGTCAAGATCTGATCATAATATGAAAATGGGATAGGTGGGTCTGCAGATTCTTCATTAATTGGTTCTGATACATAAATCGTGGGTGTCGTGTCATCTATGCCCACCAGAGCTTCACCAGAATCTAAGCGGGATAAAAAATCTGCTAAGGCATGTGAACTGCCTGGTCGGTGAATGACTTCGTAGTCGAATTCCTGCAAGAGTAAGACCCATCGCGCTAATCGACCACCTAGATGCTGCTGCCGAACTAGATAGACAAGTGCAACGTGATCTACATGAAATGTGAATTTACAGCCTAGCAAGTAATGTCTAAATTTCTTGACCGAATATACTAGTCCTAGACATTCTCTTTCTGTTACAGTGTAATTTTTCTCAGCAGGTGATAATCTTCGACTTGCATAATACACTGGTCTGAACCATTTATCAATTTGTTGCATCAATACACTTCCTATTGCTATATCTGAAGCATCAACAAATATATGAAATGGGTGATCCCAGTCCGGCGGTTGTAAGATAGGAACTTGTGTTAATAAATGCTTTAAACGATCAAAGGCTATCTGGCATTCCTGGGTCCATTCAAATTGTCGAGGTGTTTTGCTTATTAGCTTGTTTAGTGGTATAGCCAGATGAGCAAGCCACCGTAAGTGCCTTCCATGCCACCGTACTTGGCCCATAAAGCGCATAACTTCTTTTGGAGAAGTTGGCACAGGAGCTTCTAATACTGCCGAAATCTTATCTGGATCTACTTGGATACCTTGTGCAGATACAATGTGGCCAAGTAACTTGCCACATGAGACCGCAAACACCGATTTGTTTGGATTCAAACAGAGTCTATATTCTCTGCATTTCTGAAAGCAGCACCGTAAATGAAACAGATGTGCTATCATCTTAGCAAAAATTGAAAAGTCATCGAGATATACTTGCATAAATGAAGTGAGATAAGGAGAAAATATCTCTTGCATACATCTTTGAAATGTGCTTGGTGCGTTTCTTAATCCAAACCACATTACCGTACAAGCAAAGACACCCCAATTGGTAATAAATGCAGTTTTCGGTATATCTTCTTCGGCCATTCTTACTTGGTTGTAGCCACTGTATCCATCTAGAAATGAATACATCTCGTGACCTGCTATTCTATCAAGCATGGTATCTAAAAAGGGAATTGGAAAGGGATCCGGTACGGTTGCTGCATTTAATTTCCGGTAATCTACACAAATTCTCAATTGCTTGTTTTTCTTTGGCACAATCACAATCGGAGAGATCCATTCAGCATGCTCTACTGGCACGATGAATCCAACTTTCAATAACCTATCAAGTTCTGCCTTTACCTCAGAGGCATAGTGGGGATTCATCCGGTAGCTGGTTTGCTTTATCGGTCTTGCTTCTGGCTTCAGCATGACCCTGTGCTGGTAGATACAGGGTTCTAATCCTTTCATGTCTTTGTAGTCCCATGCAAAGACATCAGTGAATCCTTGGAGTAGCTGGATTAAATCTGCTTGAAATGTTTCCGGTAAGTTTTGCTTTATCTTCACAGGACGCGGATGATCTTCATCTTCTAAATTGTAAGTAATCAGCTGATCTTCGGGGACATAGAACTGTTGATGTTTCTCTGTGTTGTCTGTTGGTTTAAGAAGTTGCTGCAATTCATCATCATCCTTCTTAGCCTCTTCCGTGACGGGTATTACTGTACAGACTGAAGCATTCCAATTATCTACAACGGGCTGTAGATCAATAGTCCCTAAGGAAACTAAGTCAGCGTTACTCTTCAGAAACTCTTCTTCTTCATCATCTGACAATCCATCTAGCATATGGATTGGTTCAGCAAAATACGGTCTAGCGTGTAGCTCGCAAGGTTGTATAGCATCTAATTTTACCACATATCTACGATTGGCATCTTTAAACGTAAGCTCTTGTGCAGACCAGTCCTGTATTACCTTCGCATGTTTCAGCCAAGGTCGGCCAAAAAGAAGGTTGTAATCCAAAGTGGATTCCAGCAAATCTAGTATAACAAAGGTCATTTTAAAGGTCGTACCTTGCAAAGTGATGGGTACATTTTGCACAAGTCCTACAGGATGGACTCTTGATTGATCTGCCATTCTGACAAAAAATTGAACTGGTTCGATTTCGGTCCATCCTAATCTTTTGCATAAGGCCGTCGTCGCAATGTTAACACTAGAGCCTCCATCAATCAATACTTGCGTAATTTTATGATTCTTATACCATACTGTAATCAAGGGAGCTGAATGATCGACAGTAGAATCAGGTTCCGGTTGAACTGCTGCTGTTGCCGGAATACAAGAAGGCACCGGACAGAACTGCTGCTGGAACTGTTGTCGAATCTCAGGTACTAATGCCAGAAGTTGGCCTAGAGGCAAAGTGATAGACGCCTTGGATAAAATTTCCCAGGCCTATTGAGATTGGTTGTCCTGCTCCTTTGAACTTGAGGTCTCCGCTGATGCAGAAGTATCTGCTGTTATGTCTACTGCTGATGATGGCTCCGCTGTTGCTTCCTTTTGTTGCGTTCCTTCCTTTGTTGACGAAGCCTGAGTCACCGGAATAGGTTCTGGGAAGACTAGTGGTTCTGTTGTGGTCCATCGACTAGCTTTGTTATACATTCTGTGTTGTTCATGTATCCCTGGTTCAAATATTTCTACTGCCGGTTGCAATTGTTTACCGGAACAGGTCTGGATTGCAGCAGCCTGTATCTCCACCGGTGTGATTTTTACCATGTTGGCCATTGGATTTTGACGTTCCTTCTTCCTTTGATCATACTCAGCTGCATCCTTGCAAAATCTCCTAATATGTCCAAATTCACCACAAAAATGGCAGTGTGGTGGTGGTAAATTGGGATTTTCCGATGGTGGTCCATTTTGCGAGCGGTTTGGATTATAATTGTTATTCCTCTGTCCTCGGTAATTTTGATATCCTTGCTGCTGGTTGTTTCTCATTTGTGGAGGCACATAGTGATTGGCTGGTTGTCCTTGTTCCTGGATAATTGCATTGACAATTGCTGTTCCTTGTACTCTAGCATTGTATGCGCAGCTTTCGGTGGTGTGTCCGGCAATGTTGCAGATAGCGCAGAATGTTTGATTAAGTGCGCAATTGGCACTGGTATGTCTTGAATTTTTGCATATGTTGCAGTATACCTGTCTAGTCATATCTTCTGCAACATTCTTGTTTGCTTTTAACCATTCTAAATCTTCTGTAAATCCACCGACTTTGTGTTCCAGTTGCAGAGTCATTGCAATGACTGCGTCGAGGGACATGGCTCCAACACATCTTATGATCATAATCTGCTTAAGTTGTGGAACTAAGCCATTAATGAACCACTGAGTGATAACGTCATCTGGTAAGTTAGCATGGGCCGGTGGTAGCTGCCTTAAGTGTGTTCTGAAGAGAGTAGCATACTCCTGTACGGTTTGATTTGGTTTCTGTCTGTTATTCTGCAGATAATCAAAAATTTCGGCTGGATTCTTTTTTAGCCTGAATCGCTACAGAAAAGCATCTCGTACTGCTTCGTAGGTGCCGAAATGATTAATATCATATTTTGTAAGCCATCTAGTTGCTTCATTAACAAGTGTAGATTGGAAGACAATGGCTTTGTAGGCCTGATCTGGTGGATGATTGAGAACTGCATAGCTTATCTCGAAGGTGCGTACGTGAGCATCCGGATCATCTCCTGGAAATCCACCAAACTTCGTGTATGTCACTCCCGTTGGAGGTGGCCTTGGTGGACATAACTGTTGTTGTTGTTGTCCGTTCATCATGAGTGTATTATACCTTCCTTCTGTATCTCGGGCCTGAATATCTGAACTACCAGAATCTGTATCGTCGAATGGTGCACTTTCCGGTGTGATTATCTTGCTTGATATGCTTCGAATCTCTGTTTCGAACAGCCTTCCTTCCTCCTTGATATCCAGTGTATGGGAACTTGCTTTCGAGCACGGTGATTGGGCTGAGGATTCAGCAGAAAATGCTAAATCATCACCGAAAAACTGTGATTCTCTTACCGAAATATCACCGGAATGAACCGAAATTATGCCCGATTTCGGCGTTTTTTCGCCTTCGCCGATTTCTTTGACTAAAGTGTTTCTAATCGTAGATGAATCTGAATCTTTTCCCAAGGTTGTTAAACTAGATTCCCACTGCATCTTGGTAGGTTCTAGAATTACTATATCTTCGACAGACTGTGCCGAAATAGTACCGGAATGTTCCAGAGGCGTAACAGGTCCCACCGGAATATGACCAGAATCAGTTTTAACATTCTTAACTTTCTTGACAACTGGGTCAGTCCTAGTTGTACTTCCACTTCCCAAAGTTGGTTTTAGTACTCCAGACTGATGGTTCTTGGGATACGTTTCACCGGATCGAGTAACCGGCATGTATCATCTTTTGTACTAATCATGTAGTATTACTAACAGGACAGTCTGCAACAATCTGGTTCTATTGCTACTGCCAATCGAACGATAATCTAATTCTGACAGATGACAGGCAATCTTGATGCCACTTTCCCACAGACGGCGCCAAGTGTTAAATGTTACACAGTTACGCTGTGTTAATAACTAGCCAAAATCATTACCGAACAAATATTAAACGTAAAATAGTGATTCACCGTAAGCTGTATTAAACTTTCTATCACCGAAAGGCGTTATCAGACCAAGTGGGTTCTTGGGAGTGGTAGGGGTCTGTTAGACAGAGGCCCTGTACTCTTTTCCCAATTCTTAATCACAACATCAAAACACTAATGCACGTCTTAGCTTAGTTACTTGCGGTAACTAGACAATATTGGGTTTCTTTACGCCTGCGTATCGAACTTCTTCAGACTATTCTCCTATTGGAACAGAGCAGTAATCCATTCTACAGCTCCGCTATTATACCGTAAATCAACCAAAGCGAAGACTATAGCTGACAGATTCATTCGTCACCACACTTGCCAGTGATCTCAAAAGTCTCCGTTACCGAAGATACTAGTTCGTACTCATATTCGGGGTCACAGTTATTACACAGAATGCAATGAGTCTGATGGAAACACACAAAACATACTCCGACAGGGCAACAGATTACCTATTCAATTCACATAGCCAGATAACTACTCAAACTGACTCAGGGTACTTCAATAACTAAAGAATATGCAGCAATACAATACGATAACAGTACTCAGACACACAATCCGTCATTCAATCACTCGTTACGGTGAACTTCAATGTGAGCATCCGATACAGAACTCAACATTTACATTACTCAGACTCCACAACAATGTAAACAGTACTCTGACAAAAAATTAAGCGAACAATCCGGCAATTCCAGAAGGACGTCTCTCTCGAGCATTCTCCTTACATTGCTTTATATAGATTTACAAAGTGCGCGTACCAACTTTTGCGCGTAATTCAAGGAACTCCGTTACATCCGGCAGTCATTAGATTTGTCTCACTCGGCGGCCGACTAACAGTACCTTATTAGTACTTTCTGCCAATCCATTGGCTTGTGGATGATAAGGAGCTGACTTTCTATGATTAATCATGAAATACTCAGTTATGATTTCAATTACTTGGAATAAAAAATGAGTCCCCCTATCACTTACCAATTCAATTGGTAATCCAAATCTGATGATAATATTTTCATAAAGAAATCGGGCAGTGGTTTGAGCATCATTCCTTTTTGTAGCCCTGGCCTCTGCCCATTTGGTCAAGTAATCTGTGGCTACAAGTATATATTCAACATGAGATAGTTTTTGTAGGAGGATGGATAGGTCCACTGAAATCCAACCCCCATTTGCTAAATGCTCTTGCTGAAATGAGTCGTACTAAGGGCATATCATCTCTTTTACTTGGTTGATTTACTCTTTGACAAATGTCGCATCTTTTCACATATGTTCTTGCATCAGGAAAGAGAGTTGGCCACTAAAAACCAGAATATAAAATGAGTTTAGCAGTCCTTTCACTTGAAAAATCTCCTCCTACCACTCCAGAATGTGCCATCTCTAACATTTCCATATACTTATCTTCAGGAACACATATTCTTAGATATCCATCCATTCCTTTCTTGTATAATTGGTCTCCTATCAATTGATATTCTTAAAAAATTGCCTGTAAAAATTTCTAAAGTCTGCACAAACTTTTATTGGTTCCGATGATTTATTTCCTCTTAACTTCTCAACTATGTTTGTACTCCAATCTGGATTTTTCTAGAACCAGTACAAAGTTGTAACTTCTGAATTTTGCAAAGATTGACATTTAAAGCAATTGGAAATGTATTTCTTCACATCTTGAATCTTTCTAGGCCAATGTACACCCATTCTATTGAGATTGTTTAAGGTGACTATCATGGAAGCATGAGTACAAGGATTCCAACAATGAGCTTTTCTTTGATATCCCTGCTACTCATCTTCTAGAGCACAATATTCCAGTATACCAATATGATTTATATGATACAAATGCCGAGCTAGTAATACAAAGTTCCTACTTTGTAGTACCAAATGTGTGTTGTTTTCATGTGTTCTACAAGGTCCCATAGTTAGCACAAGCACCAAATTCATTGTCCAATCAGGAATACTTTCTATTTTGAATAGATATGCATCTGGTAATTCATCATCTAAAGGTGAGTTTGGCTCTCTGGTTTGTATCCTGGACAAATGATCTGCTCTTAAATGAGTTTTCCCCTGTCTAACCACTACCTCAAATTCGAATTCCATCAGCAGGAGGAACCATCTGACTATCCTACTTGTGTGACATGGTTTGTTTACTAAGTAAAGTAAGGCTTGGTGATCCACAAAGAACTTAAACTTGTTGGCTAAAAGATAATGTCTATACTTTTTTATAGCAAATATCATTCCCAATCCTTCCCTTTCAGTGGTTGTATAGTTTCTTTCTGCTGAATTCAATTGCCTACTAGCATAACCAATTGGAAAATCTAATTTTCTTCCTTCTATTGGTTGTGCCAAAACACATCCCAAAGCAAAATTTGAAGCATCAATATGAACATGAAAAATTTTATTCCACTATGGGGTTTTCAAAATAGGTGATGTCACCAGACAAGTTTTCAAAATTTCAAAGGCTTGGTCACATTCTATGGTCCACTCAAATTTTGTAATTAATGCATACAGAGGCTTTGCTATATCTGCAAATTTGTACACAAATTTTCTATTATATCTACAGTGTCCCATGAAGGTTTGAAGTTCTTTTGCATTTGTTGGTCTTGGTAGATCCACTATGGCTTTAGTTTTCCTTTCATCAGTTGAAATTCCATTTTTGGAAACTATGTGACCGAGCATTCTCCCTTGCCTCACAAAGAACACACACTTCTCAGGATTTAAACATACTCTGTATGTTCTACATTTCTTGAATATATTTTCCATATCTTTCAAATGATCTTGTCTTTTTAATGAAAAAGTGCAAAGATCATCAACATAGATTTCCATTATATTTCTAAGAAATTCTTTGAATATGTGGCACATTAACCTTTGAAAGGTTGCTGGAGCATTGGTTAAACCAAAAGGCATAACCCTAAATGCAAAAATTCCCCATTCTGTGGAAAAAGCAGTTTTATGTTGGTCTTCCAAAGCTATTGGCACCTGGTTATATCCTAAAAACCCATCCAAAAAGCTATAGACCTCCTTACTTGCAACCCTTTCTAAGAGATGGTCTGTTATTGGTAATGGATAGCTATCTCTTATAGTTGCTGCATTAACTTTTTTCAAATTAATACATACCCTGAGTTTCCCATTCTTCTTAGGTACCACAACTATAGGAGATATCCACTCAGTGTACTCAATTTCATAGATGAAATTGGCAGCCAGCAGTTTGTCAATTTCTTCCTTTATTTTAGTAGAGTATTTGTCATTAAATGTATAGTGTCTTTGTTTGCTAGGTTTTGCATCAGGAGTAATAGGAATCTTATGTTCACAAATTTTATGATCAATTCCTTTCAAATCCTTATAACTATAAGCAAACACATCCCTATAATTTTTAGCCAATTTCATCAATGCCTCCTCCTCTTGATTTGTCATGTCATCATCTATGACAATATGCCTATCTTCCTCTTCTTCTTGAGTGATCACCACCCTCTTAGTCTGTTCCTCATTGTCATATGTCTATCTTCTACTCCATAGGTCCTGAAGTTTGAAGGTACATCAAATTGTTGGTCCTCTTGTTTTATTATTTTTTTATTTTTTTCAATTTTTTGTTCTTTTTCTATTTCTTTGTGTTTACATTTTCTATAGGTTCTTGAGATTTTGTCTTTTATAGCATCTGTAGCTTCCACTTCTTCCAGAAATTGTGTTTTTCTAGTATTTAAAATTATCTCTTCCTTCAAATCTTCTTCTTTTTTTGACACCTTTATCATTTGTATTCCTATATGAAAAATGTCATATCCTTCTTCATTTTGGAATTTTACTCCCACATATTCATCATTGGCCAAATCCATTATGGTCAAAATCTGATTCCATCCATAAGGCTCAAATTCTTTATCTTTAAATTTCTGTGGTATGTAACTTTCATCTAGTGACTTCCTTTCTCCTAGACAATCTTCTTTTTTTAACATCCTTTTTTTATATATGTAGTTCCTTATCACATTACATTTCCAAATTGATGATTCTGTGTCATTCTGATCTTCACTCCTAGATTCTCCACTTTATTCTTGATTTTGATGTACTTTGAACCATTCCCGAGGGGACATATCACAATACTGCCCATTTCTTAAATTTACTCTAGTTACCCTTCCTTTGCTTTGAAGATATAGGCAATCTTTACCCCAATCTTGCACAATTTGTATTTTTCTCATAAATGGTCTTCCTAGGATGATTTCATATGAGGTAGATTGTGGAAATTCAACTATGGAAAAAGTGTGCTCTATCTCTATCCCACATATTTCCACAATCACCTTTTCCCAAATTCCTAGGGATTTTTCTATATGTCTGTCTGCAAGTTGTAATCTCATTTTAGTAGGTATTAGCTCATTATTCCCCCATTTATCCCAGGTTTGTTTAGTCATGATTGCCACTCCGAATCCACTATCTAATATGGCCTTGGCATGATTATCACCAAATTGTATTCTCAAAGTTGAGTTCCCTTCTTCTCCTTCGCAGTATCCTCCTATTTTATCAATAGGTATGTACCACAATTCTTCCAATTCCTATTGCTGTGGATATAGACTCTTTGACTTTGTTTCCCAATTTTTCATATTATGTTGTAAATGAGGGTTTTGTTTTACCAATTCTTCAATTGTGGTTTGATATAAAATTGTACAGTGTTTGTCTAGATTGATTTGGAAGGTTATTTGTGAATTATCATCCTGATCAAGATGTTTCCTGGTTTCTGTTGTATCTGACTCTTCAATTGTTGTTTGATGATTGTCTATTTCCCCAATCTTGAGTTGTGCTTCCTGTATGATTTGTTTACATCTCTGCATTCTCTCATCCTCTATATCTGGCATAGGATATGCCATCACATGATCTGTAGGGTTTGGTCCATCTTGAATTCTTCCTTTGTATGCTTTTATCAGGGTTTCCAAGCTTTGTGAATTTCTTACCTCTTCCTGAGTTTGTGTAATTTGTGGTGGGCTATTACTTGAGTTCCCTATAGTTTCCTCTTCTAAGTTTTTACCTATCCTCATCTTTTTTTTCCATCTCCCTTTCTGTCTGTTTTTCTTTTCTTTTGCAATTGCACTTTTCCTATTGTCCTATGTGTGTGTCTCATTTTTTATGCCTTGTTGTTTAGCTTGAGCTCTTGTTATAGCATTTAAAATTACTTGATCATGATCACTCAATTCTTCTTGCTCCATTATGTTAACTGTTTTTAATGGTATGCTTCTAGATGTGTTCTGTTGTTTTTGAGGGTTTCTTGGACAATCCCTTATTAAATGTTCCCTGCCACAATCCTTACAATAGGCTCCTTCTATTCTTAATGTTGGAGGTTGTGGACAGTCTCTAATGAAATGTTCCCCTCCACATGTATAACAGGTTATCTTCTGGCCTCCTTTGAATTGGGGTTTCTGATTGGACATGTAATAAATAGTTATGTACATGAATGTGGTTGTATCCATTTCAATTCTTCCATTTCCCAAGTCTAGGGCTTGCAGTTCTGGTTCTCTAATCTCATATCCTTCCTAATCTTCCTGACATCCATCCACAATTGGTAGTCCTCCTTGTATAAAGATCTAGGCCTTGTACTTTCCTCTTCTATTGGTGTGTATTTTACTGGTACTACATTTGTTGGTAATGGTGGTTGTTGCCCTAGTACAGGTCTTGGTTATTCAGAAAATCCATATTCGCATTGCACATTGTGTTGGTTCATAAATTCCCTTTCTTTGATGGGTTATTTATTGTAGAAACACTCTTCTCTAGTATGGTTTGTCCATTTTCTTTCTAAGGTACAATATTTGAGTATTTTTCTGTCTTGCAAATGTTGTGGTTTATGATAAGGACATTATTGAACCAAATGATTCTCCCCACAATTATAGCATTTCTTATTGTTTGATATTCTGGTGTTCAACAAATTTGTCTTGGTGTTAACTTCTAGGGCTTTAGCAATGGCTTGTGCTAATTCCTGTGCTGGTGGAATTCTATCTTCATTTGTTCTTGGTGATCAAATGCTAATAAATCTTGCCCTCTGTTATCCTCCAAGTCTATTGCCTCTTTCACAGAGGCCCCTAGATCATGACATCTCCTATAATACACCAAGGTTCTTAATTGTGCACTTCTCAATCCTTCTATGAACAAAGACACTTGTCTTGCCATTGAAGGTACCTCTTCTTTTGGACATCTATCAATGTATTGCTTGAATCTCCGGGCAGCCTCTCTGACATTTTCATCTTTTTGTTGTTTAAAACTATGTCTCAGGGTAGTTGTACTATGTTTAATTCCAGTTTTGGAGAATTCCCCTATAAAGGCTTCAAGGAAGGATTCAATATCTAGATACATTTCCTTTCTCAATGGAATGAACCAGGATAATGCAGGTCCAGTTAGGGTTAGACCAAATGCTTCAAATTGCACTTTGTAATCCTCTACTTCTTCTGCCCTAATCAATTGTCTGAATTCTGCAGCATGAGCATGAGGATCAGAATACCCTTCATATTGATTCTTCATGCATTTTGCTACTTGATAGGGCTTAAGCATTCTTCCATGGTTTTGCCACTGATGTCTTCTTCTGATAGGAAAATCATTCATTCCTTCTGCTTCTCTTTCAAAAGGATTTGGAGAAGTGTGCAATCTCCTCCCTTGTTGTTGTTCAGTAGTAGTGTGGTTTTCATTTTGTCTTGGCAAGTCTATTTGCCCTAGGTTTTGTTCCCAAGGTCTCTTGTCTGAACATTGCCCTAAATCATTAGAGTTTTCTGGGTGTTGTGAAAATATGTACACACATCCTTGTCTATCCTCATATCTACCATCCCTAAATTGTGCCACTCGCATTATATTTATGGGAATTTCTAAGTTTCTCATCCTAATGAGAAACTTATGCATACCATCTTGATACACATAGGCTCCAAACCTATTTGTATACATATACTTGAGGATATTTCTATAGTCACTAGTTTCAGGTGTTTCATTTGTCTCATTTAAATTTTCCATGTTATTTGTTTGTCCTAAATCCCTTTCTTGTAGTTCACCAAACACTGTCTCCTTCCTTTTTAACTCTTGTTTTTCAGGTATAGACAGTTTATTACTAGATCTCAAAATCATTCATTCACTTATATTAATTTTCTTTCAAGATTTAATTTTTAATTGATTGGACAACTGAAAAGATTTTATCTTTTTCTGTACAAAAATCTATTAAGAATCGTGTTTTTCACGATTCTCTATTAAGAATCGTGTTTTTCACGATTTTGTGACAAGAATCGTGTTTTTCACGATTCTGAGGTGGGAATCGTGTTTTTCACGATTCTGAGGTGGGAATCATGTTTTTCACGATTCTCTGTAAAGAATCGTGGTTTTCACGATTTTGTGATAAGAATCGTGTTTTTCATGATTCTGGGGTGGGAGTCGTGTTTTTCACGATTCTCTGTAAAGAATCGTGTTTTTCACGATTCTCTTTAAAGAATCGTGGTTTTCATGATTTTGTGATAAGAATCGTGTTTTTCACGATTCTGAGGTGGGAATTGTGTTTTTCACGATTCTCTGTAAAGAATCATGGTTTTCACGATTTTGTGATAAGAATCATGTTTTTCACGATTCTGACGTGGGAATCGTGTTTTTTACGATTTTGTGATCCGAATCGTGTTATCCACGATTCTGGGTGAGAATCGTGTTTTTCATGATTCTGGGTGAGAATCGTGTTTTTCACGATTCTGTGTGAGAATCGTGTTTTCCACGATTTTGTGATCAGAATCGTGTTTTTCACGATTTTGTGATCAGAATCGTGTTTTTCACAATTTTGTGATCAGAATCGTGTTTTTCACGATTTTGTGATCAGAATCGTGTTTTTCACGATTCTGGGTGAGAATGGTGTTTTTCAGAATTCTGTGATCCGAGACAATCATGATTGCTCACAATCGTTAAAAATGCGATTTTCTTATGAAAATCGTATTCTGGGAATCGCGATTTTGAGTTTGGTCACAGAATCGTGATTCTGTGCAGATTCTTGGAATTTTTTAGTGTTTGATTTTTTGAGTTCTTATTACACTATTAGAAGCGCCTTATCAAAATATTAACATGCAATAAAGAACTTTCAACAAAAAGGAAATTTTCCTTCAAAAAATTCAAAAAAAATTTGAAAATCGCGATTCTATGTTTTCAACAGTTTTCTGTGTTTTTGTGCTTTTAGCAAAATTTTGAACATGAAATTATGCAAAAACTTGATGTGAAGAAGATTACCTAGTTGCTTGATCAACAAATTCCCAAATGTTTTGTGGAAACAGGAAATCATGATTCTGACAGCTCTCTTCACTCACTCTCTCTCACTCAAATGCTTGATTTTTTGTGAATTTAGGCTTTTATAGGCTTCAGACAATCGCGATTGTGAGTGATTTTTGACAATTCTGAATTTTCACTTTCATGAGCCTTATTCTTGTGCAAGTTTATTGTTCTATTCCTAAAATTTTGTCCCAATAAGCAAAATTTTCATGTTTCTAATGAAAATGGCGATTTTGTGTCCAATTCCCAAACATGATTCACCTAATACTCAATTATTACTACAATTCTGCTTACCTCTGATTGTGCAACTATTGAAACCCTGAAATGGCTCACCTCAATACCCCTGGATCATTTTCATTATCTTACTGAAAATCACGATTCTATGATGAGAATCGTGCTTTTTCTGAACTTTCTGCTTTTCCAGTTCTTTTACTGTTCTCTCCACCTCGCCTTCTCCAAGGTTTTCCAGCAACTCCAAATCAATTATCACCTGCAATTATACACCACCCAGCTCATTTAAAGAAATTAAAATTTGAAGAAAAAATAGACAGGAACTTTACTCTAGATATTTTCTTTCAATTTCTGGATTTTTCTTTCACTATTACTCTTCCACCATTCAACACCAAACCTCGTGCAAAACTTCCTTAATAAAAAGAAATTTGTTTGGATTTTTAATAGATTTTATGAATTTTCTAGTATTTTAATCCCTAAATCAAGGAAAACACTTCACTTAGGGTTTCCTTGTTTTCAAGATTCATTGATCTTTTATCTCATAATTGGCTATACTTTTATGCTTGCCATCTCACAATTGGGAAGTAGAGCTTTTCAAGAAAATATGTGTTAAGAAGTTCAAGTATCAATTCATGCAAAGATAAACTCAACACCTTTTTTTTTCAAGTGACTAATCAATCTTTCCTCAAGACTATTACTTATGTTGGAAAAACAAATGGAACAATCAATTTGCACATAGCTACTTTACTTGACTTTCCTCATTGGAACCATGTCATCTTTTCCAAGATTTGACAAATTTCCCTTGGTACTTTGTCAAAAAGCAATCTACTTATGCAAAGATAGTCACATTTTACTTTCCCTTCAGCAAATTGATTCATTTTTTTCACACACTTGCACTTTACTCTTAAAAGGTATGAGGAATACCAAATTGCACAAATTCACAAACTTCTTTATCTCAAGAGGTTAATTCATGCTTTCTTTTCCCAAAAGACAAGCAAAGAAACCTACCTTTCCAATTTTTCTTTCTTGATTATAGATTAGTACATTTTCAATGTGCTCAAATACCATCAACAATGGAAGATCCAGCAAGGTCCAAGACTTCAATGAAGCTTTTACTTTGTTCCCCGGCAACGGCGCCAAAAGATGTTTGTTGTTAACCTTTGGAGTTGTCCTCTCCAATCATTATAGCACAAAAGATCAACTACACATCTTTAAATTGTCAATTTGGGAAGTATGCAAAGACCACAGCCCCTTCTAGTTAATGGAATCCAAGAATAAGAGTTGACATGAGTGTTTTTCTGAGAGATTTATGAAGAAGAAAAGAAAAAACTAGGGTTTCAATTATCTTGAGTTCCATAACAGCATTTTCAATGATTTTTGTGCCTAAAGTGTGCCATTTGCATAGTAGAATACAAATATGAAGTCAAATTTCAAAAATAGTACTTGTATCACACAGATGAGACAATCGCGATTCTGTAAAAACTGAGAATTTCTAATTCTAGCTTTGATCTTCTACACTATCTTGCTCATTACAATAAGATTCATCTATCTTCATTCACCTCACTCAAAAATACACAAGGAAAGCTTACAAATTCCATGGATCATACAATGAAAAGACTCAACAAATCAAGAGAAAGATCATGGAAGGAGAAAACACAATTTCCTGTAGGAAAGCTCTTCACATTACTTGGATAGCATTAAAATAATATAACCAACCTCTTCAAAATAGAAGAAATTATCTTTTATACTTTTTCAAGTGTCCCTTTTCACACTTGAATTTTGGTCCTTTTCACCTTCTATTCTAAAAATATGCTATCAAAGAGCTTCCAAAAATTCTAGGAAAAATACATATGATCCTATTTTACATGAGGAAGACTCTTCCTCAATTTTTCATCATTTGTATAAATATTTCTACAAATTTTTGACATTTTTACAAATAATTTCTCTTCAAGAATTGCTTCCTCTAACATACATCAAGAAGAGAAAATAGATCAAGATGATCAAGGAGTGGAATATGAAGCTGACCAGATGGATATAGATGATCAAGTGATAGGAGGAAATGAGCAAGAACAAGATGATCAAACTGAAAACAAGGTTGATCAGAAGCTAGAATCAAAAGTGTTCTAGGAAGGACTGATCCATGAAGAAGAATTAAAGATTGATGAGCAAATTCAAAAGGTGGAGATGATGGGAAAAGTAGAAGAAGTGAAAGTATCAGAGAAGGAAATAGAAGCTGAAAAGGAAATGGATCAGGAGACATATTATGAAGAAGAGGATGAAGAGGAGGATGATCTGAAAAAAGAAAAGCAAATAGAAATAAAGCAACTAGACTTGGAGACTGGCCTTGAAAGGATACCCAAAGATATCATATCTGCATGCAAAATTATTATGAGTAACATAGAGCAATTCAGGCCCTCTAGTAGAAACATGATCATATAAGGTATGGTTGCTGAGTCTGAGTTTGTAAAAGGAAGCAGGATCATTGAAGAACAAAAGAAAGAGAAAGAACAGCTTGAGGATCAGATCAAAGCATTGCAAGAAAAGAATGAATCTATGACAAAAAGGATATTCTCATTAGAAGCACAAGGAATACAGAATCAAAACAAAATCCACTTTCTTGAAGATAAATGTGCTAAATAGATGGAACATAGTAATAAAGTGGAAAGTGAGATGAAGAAAATGGAAAGCAGATTCAGGAGACTTCAGAGTTCATATCAGATTATGGCCAAATCCAATGAAGAGATAAACAAACTATTGATTGAAGAGGGACAGATGAAAGCAGAAAGTCAACCTACTCAGATGAATCAGGAAGAGATGGAAAAAATGAGTAAAGAAATTCAAAAGCTTCAGGAAGAGCTCAAAGAAACCAAAGAATTAGAGAAACAAGCGAGTGTGCATGCCGCAAATGCCATGAGAGGATACAACAAGTTGTACTTGGACATAGAAAAGGAAAGAAATGAATGGAGTTTAGAGAAAGAGATGTTGATGTCTCAAAACAAAAGTCTATTGATGGAGGTGATAAAATTAAAGAGAAGTCTTGAAGTCCAACACAAAAAGGATGAAGAACAGGTAGAGAGGATGCAAACAGAGGAGCAAGAACCTATGGAAGATAGTAGAAGATCTTCACCACCATAGGATTTACATGAACAAGAAGAAAGGATCATTGAAGATTATTCAGATGACTTTGTACAGATGCTCTTGACAAATAGAGAATCAAGGATGAAATTCATCAGAAAGATGCATGATGAATATGAAACTCAGATTGTAAAATTTTCTCTAGAAAATGGGGTGAATCCAAATCAACATCATTGGGCAGTAGATGGCCTTGGAAGTCCATTTTGTATGATCCTTGAAAGTATTAAAAATTACCTGACTGCAAGAGTTGGTCTACCACCTAATAGGTATCTGGAGTATGAAGAGGACATTAATTTCACCAAAGAACTGTCTGAAAAGGCCAACCCAAAGTGGAGAAATAGGCAGTTAGATTCCAACAAGGACTGCATGAAAATATGGAAAGAGGCATCGTTGCAATAAAAGATAAATCCATCATATTGCTCGATAGCTAGAAGGAGGGATTGGTCAGCCTTCTGCGAAAGAAGAAATGAAGGACAAATTCTAACAAAATGGTTGAACTTCTCGAAGATTGCAGGACCCAAAGCAGGATCTTGGCCAACCAAAAAATACATGATTGATACTGCTGAATCTATCATATCTGCATATAAAGATGTAAATGACCCCGCTTGTATATTAGTATTCAGAATTATGCGGCTTATAGTAGCATGTATAGAAAATTTTACAGACACACATGTGAGAACCCTCAATTACATAGGATTTAGTTCACCCTTGGATGCTTTACTTTTTTATCTCAGTGAAATATCAGATAGAATTTGCTTAATGGCCTATTATAGTAGAGTAATATTCTTAGGCAGCCACTACCTTCAAATTTTTGAGGATGCCTTTGATTATGGCTTTTTTGAAAGAGAATCGGAGATTTTTTGTCATTTGTTAGTAATCACAAAGTCAAGACTCACTGCATATGAAGTTGCATACACAGAGTACCTGAAGAAGGATGTGATAGATACACCAAAAGCTGTAGTTAATGGAGAAAAGCTTTGTTTGAAATGGTGAATAGTTTGAATGTCACAGAAAGAAAGATCCATGACTTGTTCTCAAAGGTCTATCAGAGAAAGAAGAAGTGAAGTGGACTCACAACAACTTTTTTTTTTGTCAGGAGCCAAAAAGTTTAGGAGGGGAAGGATGTTGGAAGAAGCATTTTTGAAAGAAATTTCTGGTAGTTTGACATTTTCATGTAGTAATAATCATCCAAATGATGTACAAATGAGGAAGAGTCTTCCTCATGTATAGTAGAAGCATATATATTTTCCTTACAACTTTTAGAAGCTCTAGAGTAGCATATTTGTAGATTGGAAAGTAGACGACCAAATTTCAAGTGTGAAAAGGGACACTTGAAAAAATATAAAGGATAATTTCTTCTACTTTGTAAAGGTTGTTGCTACTATTACTCATGCTACTCAAGTAATGTGAAGAGCTTCTTGCAGAAAATCATGTTTCTACTTCCCTTGGGTGTCTTCTTGATTTGTTGAGTCTTTCTCTTGTGAAATTTATGGAATTTGTGAGCTTTCATTGTGTATTTCTGAGTGAAGTGTATGAAGAGAGGTTATTATCAACATATTGAGTGTAGTGTTGCAGGGATCAATGCTGGAAATGGAAATTCTCAATTTTTATAGAATCGTAATTGTCTCGTTTGTGTGATACGCATACTATTTTTGAAATCTGACTTTAGAATTGTAATTTACAGAGGAAATGGCACACTTTAGGCACAAAAAATATGAAAAATACTTTTGTATAGCTCAAGATATTCAAAACCCTAGTTTTCCATCTTCATCTTCACTAATTTTTGAGAAATCAGCCATGTTCCCTCTTATTCTTGGATTCCATTAACTAGAAGGTGATGTGGTCTTTGCATAGTTCCCGGATTGACAATTTGATGAAGTGTTAGTTAATCCTTTGTGCTATAATGATTGGAGAGGACAACTCCAAAGGTTAACAACAAACACACATTTAGTCAAATGTTTTCATGTATAAATCAAGTCAGGGATGAATTTGCCTCCCTCAGAAGCAACTACAAGGCCTTGCAACATACCACCACACAATTGTAGGCCCAATCGAACTCATTGACCATGGAGAATGCTTCTCTTAACACACAACATCAAGAAATCTGTGATGTTTATCACTCGATGGAGTTGGAATTTGAGCAGAAGACTAAGGAATCTGTGGCTAAAATAGATGAACAACTGCGAGCCCGAATTGTATGTAATGCAACACTGACCACAAACATGGAGCTCTTAAGAAAACACCTTGGAGCTTCCAAGGAAGAGAACCAAACATTATAAGAATAAAATTGTGAGAACTTCGAAGCAGCCATGGACAAACCCAATGAACCAATGAGTCCAAGCATATTTAAAGCACTTCCCTCCGAGAACATGAAATTACTCTTGGATGATAATGCACATCTACTCGAAGATTACAATCGAATCAATGAAGAATATCAGTGCTTAAAGAGTGAACATACTATTTTACACCTTCACTAGGTTGGGCTTTTTGTCTCTCAAGGTTGGGAGTGGGGGTTCAACCTCTCCAGGCCGTCGTTGGATACTCATCATCACATGAATGTTGCATTGTTGAACTACTCCCTTTGGAGCACCATCGGATCTTTGGATTAAGCAATCCGAACGAATCATCTTGTCTGGTTTTAGAGCCATCCCTTCCCAATGTCTACATGAGTGAACCTTGGGGCTCTATATCCTATTAATTTTTCTTAGGTGTCTAACCTTTGTTTTGTGAGATCGAGGGTCTCATGGATGTTATGCACTTTTTTTACGTTCGATTAGCTCAAGCTAATACGGATGAATAGATCTCAATAATCGAACTTCCTTTAAAATCAACATATCTGTGCAAATCTTCGTCTACATGCACCGCAAGATGCTCATCGAGATCATACCCCTCGAATATGAATGATGTTTCTGGTACTCTACTTCCATAGCCATGGAAACGTGTAAAAACTACGCTACTTCACTTGGGCATTCCGCCTGTTCTGTCTCAAATCAATGCGGCTAGTGTAGTGTATAAAGTGAGATTTGTGGCCTGGGAGAGAGAGAGAGAGAGAGAGAGAGAGAGAATCAGAAAGGAGAAAAAGAAACAGCGTTATTATGTGTATATGTACAAAGAGAGAGAGAGAGAGGGGTTCATCTCCATGCTGAGCTTCATCTCCATTAAAATTTATGACGTTATTTTGATGTCAATGAAGAAGGTCTCCCTGTGTAATGAAGAAGTGAACAGGTTCCTCTCTTGAGCTAATCATGAAGGAACAAAGGGTTTGAAGATGACCCAAATGGTGGAAGAGAAAGGCTCAATAGCCTCTCCATGAGAATGATGAAGGAACTCTAGGATAGGCATAGCAGAATCTCTATATGCAGACAAATACATTCCATTCATGTGTACGGAGTCGGATGTGCCATCTCTGGTAAGTTCATGTTCACGTGTGTGCAAGATGTCATGAATTGATGAAAATAGCTTGTGTCTAAGCTACGAAGTGGACAATTGAATATAGATGGAAGAGTGGATCTATCAAACGAGTTGACAAAAAGGAAGGGCTGCTGATTGTTGATGGTAACCTGGGAAGAAGACTTTTGCAAAAAGGAGAACGCATCAGAGAAGGAAGAGACCAAAAGGAGTCATAAGTTAGAGACACATAAAGGGGAGGAATATGATTCTATGCTCATATGTATGGTAATATGAAATGAAGCCTGGATATACTAAAACAATGGATTCCCCACAATGAAAGCCTGTAGAAGCTTAAACAACGAGTTAGGCTTTGTACAGTATGTGTGAGCATGTGCATTGTATGTTCATGTGTATGGTCATATACATTTCTATACACGTGTGTGTACGTGTATGAATTATGAGTACATGATAATGTGAATGCATATGCATATGAATATGTATGACTCCATAAACTTACGCAAGTGTGTTCATGCTAAGCTTTTCAGGGTGAAAGCTGGTAATCCTTCCCAAACTGTGATTATTTTACATGTATTTCAATACATATCCATGCATAAAACTAAGGAAGAAGTCAATACAAACACATACAAACGATAGATAACCAAAGAGAAACGAAGACTACTTGAGTGTAAGTGATTTGCTATGTATTTATATATGAGTGAATGCTGTGTATGTGCGCAACTTTTGACATGAATCGTGTTGAACGTACGATACATATATTTGCATTAAATCTATTGATATGATTTCTGAATGTATACATGTGCTTACATGCACACATACACAAAAGTAGGACAATATATAGTATATATGTGTTTACAAAGTGTGTACACTTTAGATATCTATGTATCCTAAGTATATCGTCTCCAATGGGATTCTATGTACTTATTGTGAATTGCATGTACTATGTTTCTATTTTTCTCATGTTTATTGGATGCATATGTGATTATATGTTACGTGTGTGATATGTGTGGTGCACAACAGGAATGGTTCATGATTTGACTACTATGAGAGATTATGGAAGCATATGCCAAACGTGATCTATCTACAAGTGTGCAAGTCGAGGACTAGTCCTCGAGCTTGAGGAGCTTAGGTAGAACAATCATACCAATTTTCATCATTTTTAGACTTCATTTGGACCCCCAAATGACCTCGAGAACCTATTTTTTACTTTTTCAGACATTAAATATGAAACCACTCAAAACTACTCTAGAATCTATAAAAAGAGCTAGAGAGCTCATTTTTTAGGTTTTCAAGTTAGAGATTAGAGATATTCTTGAGCTTCTAAGAGTGTTCTTGAGTACTAGATGTGCTCATGACCTTCCATTTCTTCTCTCTTGTCTCTACCTTGTGTGTGTGCATGTATGTGTGTGTGCATTCTCATGCTTCTCATCTTCACCTTCACTCACTACATCCATTGCTGATCTTCATATCACTCATATCTCTTCTGTGGATTGATAATTAAGGAGGTGGAATTTCTTAGCGTGGAGCTTATCCTAGCTTAAAACAACATTCAGCCTCATGGTTTTGTGCCAAAAGGACATGAAAACAAAGTGTGCAGGTTGAAAAATGCATTATATGGTTTGAAGCAAGCACAGTGTGCTTGGTATGAAAAGATACATGCCTACCTCATTGCACATGGTTTTGAGAATAAACCAACTGAGAGCAGCTTATATGTTAAGCATGCAAATGATGTGCTTCTGATCATTGTTGTCTATGTTGATGATATGCTACTCAGTGGTCCTCATGAGAAGAATATTGCTGATTTTAAACCTGATCAGCATGCCTCATTTGAGATGTCAGATTTGGGGCATTTGCATCATTATTTGGGCATTCAATTTATGCAAGTTGATGGTTGTATATTGACACATTATTGGAACATTTTGGACTTGAAGACTACAAACCTATTTCCATTCATACACTTATACATGATGAAGATGCACGTTCACACATATACACATATACACATGCACATACACACACATATATACACACATATACATGTGCACATATACTTACACATACACACACATACACATGCATATGCACAAACATTTCTACAACCACATAAAAAGACTTGCATGCATGCATTATTGCATATATATATATACACATTTACACATTAACATATACTTAAATACATGTATATGCACATCCACATGCATGCACATTCACATGCATGCACATGGATGCAAATGGAAATGCATCGACACACACATGCATGTTTCATACATATACACATGCATATACATACACTTGTATATGTTTATACACATACACATACATATGCACATATGTATATATACACACACATACACATATATATGCACATAAGTACACACACATATACACATACACACACATGCACATACATACATATACACATACACTTACACATATACATGCACATACATATACACACACATACACATGCACATGCACATACACATATACATGCACATGCACATACATACATATACACACACATACACATGCACATGCACATACACATACATACACATACACTTACACATGCACATGCACATACATGCATATACACATATACATATGTATGTACATTCATATACACACATATACATGCACATACGTACACACACATACATGCACATACATACACACATATAAATTAATTATATAGTTAAAGTACTAAAACACATGCTTAATATAAACAATAATAACAATCAATCAAACAAAACTTTGCATTACTTAATACCATACACACCATTCAAAACATAACTGAAATGAACAATATATAGATAATATAATATATATATATATATATATATATATATATATATATATATATATATATATATATATATATATATATCAATGTAAATACATATCCAATGTCATAATCAAAAATCCTAATCATCATCATCATCAACAACAACGTCATGATCATCCTCATCCTCATCATCATGATCACCCTATGACAATCGAGATCGTCCCTCCTATGTCTGTCTCTCCACCTCATCCATATCTGTCTCTCCATAATACTCATGTATTACATATAACAAACATAAATAAGTAAAACAATTAAAACATCCATAAAAATAAAATAATTATATAAAATTTAATAATATTCACAAAGGCATCCGGATGATCTCGCATATACTTGCTCAAACGCCGATATCCAAAATGTGTAGCATACTCGATCTCATGTTTCATAGGATATCGGCCATAATCCTTTCCCTACACTGAAACAAATAAAAAAGATTAGTTTCTTGCATTTTAACTAAAATAAAAAATATACTCACAGTAACATATACTTACAAATGTAGTTACAAAACCATGATGGCCCATTTGGCCTAGGTGCGATGTGTGGCCCGACTCAACTATCTTCTTTGCAGCAGCCTATTTATTTAAAGAAAAAAGAAATACATAAATTAAATGTAAAAAATTACTAAAATATATGAAAATTATAAATATAAACTATTAATTTGTATACCTTCTACTGAGAAAATGACTCCTAAAGACGTAACTATCTATGAACGAAACTGCCATGTCTCAGGTGGTATGTTAGGTCGCCTCTTATTTTTTTCCACCATACAATATCTCCTGTTAATTTAATCTCAACCGGAAAAAAAGAATTAGAATACATACACATATATACACACACATACACATACACATACACATACCCACATACACATATACATGCAAACATATGCAGATACATATATGCATACATATACACATATACATACATATAACATAAATACACATATACATATCCACATATATATGTACACACATACACATGCATGCATATACATTCATTCATACAAAATACATGCATTTATCCCACAATAATGTGTATTTGTGTTTTGTGTATTTGTGTATTTGTGAATATGTGTGTATGTGTAAATGTGTATATGTGAAGATGTGTGTATGTGTAAATATGTATATGTGAATGTTTATGTATGTAAATAATCAGATTATTAATATCAAATACCATTATTTGTAGATTCCGATCAATCAGATGGAACTCCACCACCGTCTCCTAATCGTGCAAGGACTATATACTGTAAGTATATCAAACTTTTAATTTTAAATATATTTGATAGATACATAACTGGTATATTGTTTGTTTCTTGTTATAATCAGATTCTGACCACGTCCTACCCATGCAACGACTTCACATGTGTCCTCCGATAGGAATTATGATGAATTTTACTATCAAGAGCATATTATATGTTGGTGTAACTCTTGCTATGGCACGTATCGAAGACCACGATTGGAATGTATTGAACATGAGGTAGAGTATGTTACTTTTGAGCATGCACCATCACCTGGTCAACATGATAATGCTTGGGTATGTATTTTTTCTATAAATTAATGTCATTATTTTATTTAAAAACCATATACAAAATCATATTACTATTGATATACAGGAATACTTGCTCGATGATGATGATGATAATTTTTCTCATAATGTTAATATACCTCGTACACTTCATGGACTTGTTGTTCATCAATTACAAGCAGAGGTTTCTAGAAATCCTCTACCTCCTGGTTTAGAGACTGAAACGGAGGGAGATTATCCATTGCCACCTCGTGATCGTTCTCTAGTACAAATATATGATAGAAGAAGATATGGAGGATGGAATAGAGGACCACTTCCTTTAGATGGAAAGGTTTTCAACTTTTGGGGAAATCGCTATATGATTGCTCCATCCACTATTACTAATGTTGGTCATGGTCTCTTTATTGTAGAGGATTTGTATGTGCCTCCGAACTCTAAAGTCACTCTTATGTCATTTTGTGGTCCTATATATGGATGGGGAGATTGGCATCGACTTTCACGTTATATTCAAAGCATGAGTACTCATGGAATATGTTTATGTCGTTTACTAGTAGAAGGATTTCACATGCAGAAAATGAGAGATTATATATTGATGGAAGACCTTACATGCATGGAAATATAGCATGTTTAATAAATAGTAGTCGAGGGTTACATAATAGTTCAAGGACTAATTGCACATTTGAGGAGCGTGAAAATAGTCATAAATCACCATACATGAGTAGAGATGTATCAAGATACATGGTTGTCAATGCTATTACTACATTACATGTTGGTGATGAATTATTAGTAAATTATGGATGGCGTAGACCTCCAAGAACACCTTTTAGCTAGAGAGAGAATGAAAATTTTCTATCCATATTTAATAACTTATATATTTAATTTTATGTTTAAAGTTTACTTTTTATTCATTTATGGAATACTAATGGTTTTTATTCATGTGTGTAGATTCCAACATATGATGTTGATGATATTCCTCCACACCATTCACAATTGCCAGTAAGACCTCATTTATCAGAAGCTTCTATGAGGAGGCTACGCAAAAGTGATCCTGTGAAATATGCAAGGTTGAAAGATCTATATTCAAAAGAAGATAAAGTACAAGATTTGTGCGACAATGATGAAGATGATGGCATGTCAGATTTTATTGAGGATTGGTATCAAAATGATAGTGAGAGCATTGATATTTCTAAAAATGAGAAATATCTTCGAGAGGAATGTCTAAAGCATGTGTATGAAGGAAGTCGTTTGACATGAGTAAGTGCAAGCTTACTTATTCTCAATCTTCAAAATTGATTTGGATGGAGTAATGTATCTATTTTGGCACTATTAAGGTATAATTTTCAATTTTCTATCTATTTATAGATATACATGCATAAATATATACATATAAATACATGCATATATAGAAATACACATAATTATACATGAATGCATACACACATATAAACATACACACACATATACACACATACACATGTTATGAGAGTAAGGTCAAATTATACATACCTATATCGAATGAAGATGTTTTGTCCATCTAGCCTTTAGAATTTTCCACCCAACCTTTAGAATCTTCCTAACACATTTGTTTCTCCTATTCTAGTCGACTTAATACATGTGCTGGAATAATCAGAATTCCTCATGATAGTGTTGCTTTTCAGCATATTGATTCTACATGGCCTGAATTTGCACAAAATCTAGAGAATCTAAAGTTAAGAGTTGCATTATATGGGGTTAATCCATTCTCCATGAAATCCAGTAAATGGTCAACATGGCCAGTGGTAGTCATAAACTACAAGTTGAAGATATGAATATATATCTTGCTCCTCTCATTGACGATCTCCAAGAGTTATGGAGAGGTATTAATGTCATTGATGTATCAAAAAGCATCAATGATCACAATTTTCTAGGATATGGTGTTTGTTCAGGTATTGATGTAATTTTTTTATTCAATATGCATACAAATCAATGTGATTTAATCTAATCATATTTTTATCGTTTTCATGATGCAGGAATATCTACTAAGGGTTATAAAGCTTATCCATATTGTGGTGATTGGTTGAGATCAATCTATAGGAAGAATCTCAACAAAAGTATTTATCTTCGACATCGATGATTCTTGCCTGAAGATCATCCATTAAGATCTAAAAGAGAAGCGATACATTTTAATGGAAAGCTTGAAACAGGTCAGTGTCCAAAACCTATGATGCCTATGGATTGGTATAAAAAATGGGCAGATGGACCTCTGATAGATCCAGAATCAGAAATCTTCAGTGATGATGAAGATAATGAGTATGTGAAGAGAGGTAAAGGAAAATTAGCACTCGTAGAGAAAATATCAATATGGTATTCTTTGGAGTATTGGAAAGAGTTAAAAGTATGTCATCTTCTTGATCCTATGCATATATTCAAGAATATTGGTTATTCACTATGGCAGCATCTTCTTGGACTAAAATATACCATAGCATCAAGGAATGATTTGAAAGATCAAAACTCAAAACCAAAGTTATGGCAAGACATCGACAAGAAACAACTTATGCACTTGCTCCTTGGGAACTTACAACAAAAGAGATATAGACTATCAACAATAGGACTCAATTGATTCAGACTCCTACAGGATATGGAGCATCTTTCCAACACATGTTTACTATGGATGATAAGAGCTTATCTGGGTTAAAGACCCATGACTGGCATAACTTTTTGAAACATATTTTACCTTTGGTTGTCGATGGATGTACAACGAAAGGGGTACAAGATGTGATCTATCATCTTGGATCGCTTATAAGGTAATAATGATACTTTTTACATTTAATATATATGAATATTGGATATCTTTTATTCTTGAATTGACTCCTTTATAATTTTTTTTATGATATGTATAGGTGGATTACATCAAAAGAGAATGACAAAAACTCGATCCCACAAAAAAACATGAATGCAAAAAGCTACTATGTTTGATGGAGAAAGAGCTTCCTACTTCATTTTTTCATATTTAATTTCATTTACTAGTCCATCTGGTAGATGAAATAGAGATTGCAGGTGTTGTCAACACTCGATGGATGTTTTTGGTCGAGTGATTTATGGGAATATTAAAAGGTTATGTGTGACGAAAAGCAAAACCAGAAGGATCCATGGCAAAGGGTTGGATGCTTGAAGAGTGCATGTACTATGTTAGTGAGTATCTTGAAAGAGTTCATGAAGAGCTCCATTTCTTTTTACATTTCAAGAAAAAAATGATGTTTCTACTTTTGTAGCATATAATAGCGAATGCATGCAAGCATTCCTTAGTGAGTACGAACATGAACTTTAAAATCACCAAAGTAAAAGGCAAAGAAACGAAAGATATAGATGTAATCTTGATAATAATGAGATTACAAATATATATTCTTTCACGGATTGGCTATATAGTCGTTTGCAATGCGCCAACGCAAATAATGAAGAAATCTCAGATGAGCAGAGAGAGTTGATGATAGGTTGTGAACGAAAGGTAATTTTATTTCAATAATATTTTGTTTTTTTCATATATGTATATTAGTTTCTATTTACTAATTTAATTTCTTTTGCAGGCTCGAATGCTCACTAATATGTGGGCTTTTGGATGGCATATTAGAATCAAAGCCATTGATTCTTTATGTAAAACAGAGGATTCTAGTATTGTTGCTTCTTTCAAGCAACTATCACGTGCTAGCTCAAAAGACATGAACCTCATAGATGGCGAACTTGGTTATGTGGGAACTGTTGTTGGTATCTACAAAATATCATTTGGTACATTCAAACAGGTAGAAAAAAGTTTATATTTTTTATGATAGAGTTAGTTATTTTTTTAAGCACCTAATAATGGGTTTTTTTATATATTTTGATAGGCCATTTTGAAGGTTGACTGGTTTTGAGCCAAGTATAAAGGTAGTAATTCCACATTAAGAAAGTAATTATCTGGGTTTTAAGCCATTGATTCTTCCAAGGTAATGTGATCTACTAAAGAACCATATATTCTTCCTAGGCATATTGAACAAGCACTTTTTTATAAAAACCCAGATGCTCACCCTTGGTGGCAAGTCATTCATGTTCAACCTGGAGGTAGGTCATTGTTTGAACAGTTTATTGTTCGAGAGATCGAAGAAAGTCCTCTTGATGATTCACCATCAGATACTGATACATCAACATCTGAAAGAGAAATTCGAATCATTATACGTGATAATGATACTAATCTTTTTGATGAAGAGGATAATACTCTACATGTGGGTTCTACTGATGATGAAGAGGAATTACCAGAAATTGATATTAATCTATCAATAGATGATGTGACTCATGAGAACATAGATTTAACAATAGAAGAAATAAATGAAATCAATAAGGATAATGAAGATGAGACTATATTGATGTCTTACCAAAATGATGGCAATAATGAAAACATATGAGCAGATTAGATAGTAAATTCTACTCTAGTTATCGGTCAATAACTTGAAGCTTCTGAATGAATATCAGATAATAGATTCTTTATTCAACTTGAATCTCGATGAATCCTACTAGAGAGGTGAAATCATGTTCTTTTGAGTTAGAACATGAAGCTCCGGGGTATGCCTAATTATTTTATATATAGCTTTATCGTCGAGGAGCAAATTTTTCTCATGTATGTATGCATATGTGTGTGTATTCATGTGTATTATATGTATACATGTGTTAGTACGCATATATATGTATTTCATATATATGTATGTGTGTGTGTGTGATATATGTATACATGTGTTAGTATGCATATGTGTATATATGCATATGCATTTGTGTAAAATATTCATGTATTCATTTAATATATGCAAGTGTTTATAATTATGTATGAATGTATAAGTATGCATGTGTGCATGTAGGCATGTATATGTGATGTGTACATGTATATATGTATATGTGTCTATGTGTAAATGTATACATGTAAATATGTATGCATGTAATATATATATATATATATATATATATATATATATATATATATATATATATATATATATATATATATATATATATATATATATATATATATATGTGTGTGTGTGTGTGTATGTGTGTGTGTGTGTGTGCATTTAGGCATGTATGTGTGATGCATAATGTATCTACTCCATTTTATATTTATGTATGGGTATCTACATGATGTGTATATATCTTTATATACATTATGATCCTTGTTGATTCGAGTAGCTATATATAGAGGCATAAGGTTGGGCGGAGAGACATCCCTCTAGTAGGACGTTGGAGGAATAGATGCAATGTGTACATGTACTTCAATCATATGGCTAAAAGGTTGAATTAGAGTTTTTAAATTAGGGGTTTTAAAACCCTAATATCAAAATTAGTGTTTTCGAATTAGGATTTTTGAAATAGGATTTCTGAATTACAATATTTATAATAGGGTTTTTGAATTAGGATATGTATATATATATATATATATATATATATATATATATATATATATATATATATATATATATATATATACATATATATATTGTGAGCCGTCGGATTGGCACTTTGTATTTCCATAATTCTTGTATTTTTCTATCACGCACGAACTGAAAGGTTTCCTATTCCGCATGAACCGAAAGGTCATTTCGAAGAGTTGTATGTATTTATAAACTAATGAAAGGACACTCCAGTGACGATCAACAGTATCGCCAGACTGTCTGTCTGGGCAATTACGTTCTGTGGAGTTGCCATGGTGTTATGTTTGAGAAATCTGAGTAGTACTGTGTTCTCGTCTTTGTTTGATTATATTAACTTGCGGTTAGACCATTCCATTAAGTTACGGTAATGAAGTCTGTGTTACGGTAATGAATAACCCTGGTGCTATGTACTGAGAAAGTATTAACCTGAGTATGAACAGTAAATCTATGAGAGAATGAACTAGAGGATTGATAGTAATTCGTATTAACAGAGTTTTTTTGAACATTAGTGTAATGCGATGTGAATGAGTTAATTGGGAACATCAAGTTTTAGGGCCTCTGATTAGCAGATCCCTACCACTCCCAAGAACCCGAAAGAGTTTAAACGTGCTTGTGATGGCAACGCGCGTTTAACACTAGTGCCGTCTGTGGGAAGGTGGCCATAGATTATGAATCAACAGTAAGGTGGAGTAGTACGCAAGTGTTGCAAAGGTTATATATGTCGGTTACTCGGTCCGACGAGTCATATCCGAAGTACAAGAGAGTCCAACAGCCTTGGGCGGTACCAAATTTGTTAGGGACACCCCCAGGAGGCAGAAGCACAGATCGGTTAAGCCCAATCGTCGAAGAAGCAAAGCACGTTAGCAGTGATTCCGGTAGCATTCCTGTGGAACATACTGCAATTCCGATAGATTCCAGTGTAATTTTGGTACAGCCTGGAGAAGGTACAGAAACTTCGGAGTGTACAGGGACACATTGTGCAGTTGACCCGACACCGTCTGGTCAGGATTCGAACCTCTCTAAGGATAGAGGTGTGTTATCCAGAGAGACCATTGCTGGTGAAAGAATACTCTGGTTTGGGGAAAGTTCGACTAATTTCGGTGACAGTTCGGTCCCTATTGCAGGGAATTTACAATTTTCCGATGACAATGTGATACTTCCTGGTGAATCTTCATTCCAGACACCATTGTTCGGGGTAAGTGTGCCTACGTTTGATACCAAAGAAGAGGATGGGTTATTCAAATTGGAGATCCGTAAGAGACTGAATGCTATTTTCAAGCCGGAAGGTGAGTAGTCTGATCATACAGATTTCGAAGGACCGGAAACACCTCCTCAGAACTCAGGAGAAAGCAACGGTACCACTACTAGCGCCATGAGTGGACAACAACAGCAGCAACAGCAACAGCAACAGCAACCGCCACTTCCACTTCGACCTGTTCCAATAGGGGTGACGTACACAAAGTTCGGTGGATTTCCAGGTGATGACCCTGATGCCCATGTGCGTACCTTTGAGATAAGTTATGACATACTGAACCATCCACCCGATCCGGCATACAAGGCCATCGTATTCCAGTCTACATTAGTCAATGAAGCAGCGAGGTGGTTAACAGAGTATGATATCAACCATTTCGGCACCTATGAAGCGGTAAGGGATGCTTTTTGCAGAGGTTCCGGTTGAAGAAGAACCCTGCCGAAATTTTCGATTACTTGCAGAATATAGACAGAGACCGCACCAAACTGTTCAGGAATATGCCACATTATTTAGAACTCATTTAAGACAATCGCCTCCGGCACATGCTAATTTATCGGATGATGTCATAACCCAGTGGTTCATTAATGGTTTGACCCTACAGCTTAAACAAATCATGATCATCCGCTGTGTGGGTGCTATGACACTGGATGTTGTTATAGCGATGGCCCTGCAACTAGAGCGTAAGGTTGGGGGATTCACCGAAGACTTAGAGTGGCTGAAAGCCAGTAGAAACGTTGCAGAGGATCCGGCTAAACAGATGTATTGCACCAAATGTAAAAATCCAGGGCATACCAGTGCTACCTGTGCCCTTAATCAGATGTATTGCGCCATCTGTAATACCACCGGACATTCCACCGAAAATTGTGCGTATAACGCCAAAGTGCAGGGACATGCAACTGTAAATGCCATTATACAAGAACCAGGGCAGCCAGCCACTCACTACGTGCTATCGCAGATGCAAAACAATCAACAGCAAGGATACCGAAATTACCGGGGACACCGGAATACCAACTTCAATGCAAATCGATGGCAAGCAAGTACATCAGCGGAGAATACTTCTCTGCCACCACCTCGATGTCACTTTTGCGGTAAACTTGGCCACATCCAGAGATTCTGCAAGGATGCAGCCGAATACGACCAACGAAAGAAAGAGCGTCAAAACCCGATGACCAACATGGTCTACATCTCCCCAGTAGAATCGCAAGCAGCAGTGATCCGGACAAGATCTGGTAAGCAGTACCCGCAGCTAAGGTGTTTGAACCTGGCATCCGTGAACAGCAGAGAATGTATAACAAAGCTAGCCAATGGACCACCAAAGAGCCTACGGTGTTCCCTGATCCAATTCCGGTGACACAGGTTCCCCTGCCAAAGGTGGGAGCGCAGGAACAAGATTGTACCCCAGTAACAGGAGAATCATCATCGGAACCAATGAAGAGTGCAATTCCAACAGACCAGGTATGGGATATTCTCTCGAAGGCTTCAATTACACTTCCTTTGGGGCAACTACTCGCCTTGGTGCCCGGAGTTCGGCAGCAATTCCAGCAACAACTCAGTCCTGGATCTCCCAGTACTCCGGCAACTGCCACAATACAACCGGAAGCTGACTCTACGGTGGATCATGCGGTCCCCTTAATTATGGTATGGCACAAGAATCACAAAATTACTCAAGTACTAATTGATGGTGGGTCTGGGGTAAACATAGCCACTACAGCTCTTTGCAAGAAGTTAGGGTGGACCCAAATTGAGCCTGTCCAATTTTTTGTAAGAATGGCCGATCAATCCCGAGTCCATCCGGTGGGACGCGTACGGAATGTCCCGATCACTTTGCAGGGTACAATGTTTAAAATGACTTTCGTAGTCTTAGAACTACCAGAGTCAAGCCTCGACTATAATCTTCTATTCGATCGACCGTGGTTGAAACAGGCTAAAGTTATACAGGATTGGTCCGCGCAGGAACTGACTTTCAAAGACAACCACCGTAAATATGTTGTCAAACTGGATGCTATTCAGCCTTGTGAACTACATGCCAGACCCTATGTAGCAGAGCCAGTCCACATGTTGGATGGCTTATCTGATGATGAAGAAGAGGCGTTTCTGCAGAACAATAAAGATTTGATTTCCTTAGACACTATAGATCTTCAAGGTGTTGCAGATAACTGGAGTCCGGCAGCCTGTACGGTTGTTCCTATGACCGGAGAAACAGATGCAGATGATAATGCTGCTATGGATGGAGCTACTCTACATCAACTTTTACCATCCACTGACGACTTGGGGAAACCTCGGCAATGCTATGTTCCCGAAGATTAGTTAGTCACCTATAATTTGGGAGATGAAGTGAACCCGCGACCTGTCAAGATAAAGGTAGGATTGTCCGAGGCATTTCAAGCAGATTTGATCCAGCTTCTTTGTGAGTTCTCTGATGTTTTTGCATGGGATTATCGTGATATGAAAGGTCTGGATCCTCGCATCTATCAGCATCGGGTCGTGCTCAAACCAGAAGCAAAGCCGATTAAACAATCCAGCTACCGAATGAATCCTAACTATGCAGCACAGGTCAAGGCAGAACTCGATCGGCTACTAAAAGTGGGATTCATTGTCCCCATTGAGCACGCTGAATGGATCTCGCCGATCGTAATTGATCGTAATTGTTTCGAAGAAAAACAAGCAGCTCAAAATCTGTGTGGATTACCGGAAATTGAATGCGGCCACGATACCTGACCCATTTCCTCTTCCCTTTCTCGACACAATGCTGGACAGAGTGGCTGGACACGAGATTTACTCGTTTTCGGATGGCTACAATGGTTATAACCAGGTCAGAATGGTTGAACAAGACATACCAAAAACAGCTTTCATTACCAACTGGGGTGTTTTTGCTTGTACGGTCATGTGGTTTGGGTTAAGGAATGCTCCCAGCACCTTCCAACACTGTATGCAAGAAATTTTTTCACCCTACCTCACTTCTTTTATGCAAGTATACTTAGATGACTTCTCCTTATTCGGCAAGATTGTGGCACACCTGTTACATTTACGGTGTTGTTTCGAAAAATGCCGTGAATACCGACTCTGCCTGAACCCGACAAAATCTATTTTTGCGGTCACTTGTGGCAAACTCCTTGGCCACATTATATCTGCACAAGGAATACAAGTCGATCCAGACAAAGTTGTAGCCGTGTTGGAAGCACCTGTGCCTACCACACCAAAAGAAGTTATGCGATTCCTGGGACAGATTCGGTGGCATGGTCGCCACTTACGGTGGTTAGCCCATTTGGCAACACCCCTTAATCGGCTAATGACTAGTACACCCTGGCAGTTCGACTGGACCCCGGAATGTCAAACTGCCTTTGATCGTTTAAAAGAATTATTGACTCAGGCACCAATTTTGCAACCCCCGAATTGGGAACGCCCATTCCATGTCTTCGTCGATGCCTCAGACATAGCAATTGGAAGTGTTTTAATGCAGCCATCTGATAAGTGGTTCATGCCTGTCTATTACGCAAGTCGTAGACTCGCTCCTGGTGAAAGAAAATATTAAGGGACTGAAAGAGAATGTCTCGGTTTGGTGTATTCTGTAAAGAAATTCCGGCATTATTTGTTAGGCCGAAAATTCACCTTTCATGTAGATCATGCTGTGCTAGTGTATCTGGTCCGGCAGCAGCATTTAGGTGGTCGCTTGGCACGTTGGGTTCTATTGTTACAAGAGTTCGATTATGAAGTGATTCATCGACCCGGCACTGCACATGCATTAGCAGATTTTCTCTCTCGGTTGGATTCCGATGAAGCTCCGGTGGGCGTTGATGACACCACACCAGCAATTTACGTTACTGAAATGAATAGTGACGAATCTGCAGAACCTCCGGTGCCACCTACCTACTATGATCAGTTATTAACCTTTCTTACTGATGGATGTCTTCCTCCTCAAACTGGTCATACTGGTGTCTTGCTTCGCTGCATTCCGCCACATGAAGCAAACTCAGTCATCACTATGGCACATTCAATACCCTCCGGTGGACATTTTGCTACAGATCTCACTCATCGAAAGATTTTGCAAAGTGGGCTTTCGTGGCCTACTATGTACAAAGACGTAGTTCAGTTTGTGCAGCAGTGTGACACTTGTCAGCGATCTGGACAGCCATTACAGAGACACTTTTTTCCTCTACAACCTGTATTACCTTTGGAACCTTTTCAGAAGTGGGGTCTTGATTTTGTTGGACCAATCACACCACCAACGACCCTCAGCAACAATCGCTACATCCTAACCTGCACAGATTATGCTACCAGATGGGCAGAAGCTTGGGCCTTACGGTCCGCTACAGCTATTTCGGTGGCCAAATGCCTGATGAAGGACGTATTCCCACGTTATGGATTACCTTTGGAACTTGTCATTGATCAAGGAACACACTTTGCTAACAATTTAATCCGAGTACTAATGCACTCTTTCCAAATTCAACAGCTCCAAGCTCAACTTGCTGAACACGAATCGTTGATCAGCCAGAGAGATGCTGCGTTAGCTGAGATACAAGCCAAAGATGAGTTATTAAGTGCTTCTGATGCGGAAATTCTTCAATTAAAACAGTTAGCCCAGGATAGAGAAGATGCTCGTGTGGAACTCGGAAATCTATTAGAAGAAACGCGTGTACAGCTTGATGAAGTCGTGTAGAAAGGACAGGAAATGGCAAATTTAGCAAAGCAAACTAATACAGAACTCCAGTTCGCAAATGCAAATCTGTTTGAGGCGAATTCTGCTCTTAAAACGCAGATGACGTTATCCGCTCAACTCCAGAAAGAGGTTGCAGCAATTCGAAGGGAACGAGATGCTTATTACCAGACTATTCAATATCAGTCTCATGAATTAGAGAGAAGAGAGAAATAGTTGGATGCTCAAGCCAAACGTTTATCCAGAATCGACAAACAGATTGAAGACATGAAGTTGAATCGAGACGCCGCCCTTGCAAATGATTTCTACCTGCAAGAGGCCTTTTTGCAGACATAGGCTGACATATTAATGAGTCAAGTAATTACCGCAAGTTCTGTTCGTACTGACGCACAGTTAGTCGAACCAGAAACTTTAAAATTGATGTTGGATTCTCTGAAGCAGAAAATTTCCCGAACTTTTAAATTAGCTCGTGCCATGTATCTACAGAGTATAGTAGATGAACCCTAACTTTTGTTCCATTGCGGGTTCAAGTCCACCGTGCGTGCCAGTGTGAGCCGCCGGATTGGCACTTTGTATTTCCATAATTCCTGTATTTTTCTATCCCGCACGAACTGAAAGGTTTCCTATTCCGCATGAACCGAAAGGTCATTTTGAAGAGTTGTATCTATTTATAAACTAATGAAAGGACGCTCTGGTGACGATCAACAGTATCGCCAGACTGTCTGTCTGGGCGATTACGTTTTGTGGAGTTACCGTGGTGTTATGTTTGAGAAATCTGAGTAGTACTCTGTTCTCGTCTTTGTTTGATTATATTAGCTTGCGGTTAGCCCATTCCATTAAGTTACGGTAATGATGTTACGGTAATGAATAACCCTGGCGCTACGTACTGAGAAAGTATTAACCTGAGTACGAACAGTAAATCTGTGAGAGAACAAACCAAAGGATTGATAGTAATTCGTATTAATAGAGTTTTTTTGAACATTAGTGTACTGCGAGCTGAATGAGTTAATTGGGAAAATCAAGTTTTAGGGCCTCTGATTAGCAGACCCCTACCACTCCCAAGAACTTGAAAGAGTTTAAACATGCTTGTGACGGCAACGCACGTTTAACAATATATATATATTTATTTATTTATTTATTTATTTATTTATTTATTTATTTATTTAGATATATATATTTATATATAGATATATAAGTGTATATATATATATATATATATATATATATATATATATATATATATATATATATATATATATATATATATATATATACACACACACACATATAGATATATCATTATACATATATATATATATATATATATATATATATATATATATATATATATATATATATATATATATATATATATATATTATATATTATTTTTTTTATTTTTTTTTATTTATTTATTTATATGTGTTTGTGTGTGTGTATATATATATATATATATATATATATATATATATATATATATGCATGTGTGTCTATGTATGTGTATCTATATGTGCATATGCATGTGTGTGTATGTATGTGTATCTATATGTGTGTATGCATGTGTGTGTATGTATGTGTATCTATATGTGTGTATGTATGTGTTGTGTGTGTATGCATGTGTATATGTATATTGTTGGGTGTGTGTAGAAGTGCGAGAGACACACAAGAAGCACACACAAGGAGCACAAACGAAGCAAGACACACGGAGAAGACGATGGCTGGAATAGCTCTCTCTATTGATCGATGAACTAAACTGAAGTAAGAGCTGAATAATATCCCTAAGTAAAAAGTACCACCACATATGAGAGTATCAAGTATGTGGTAACATGGGGAAAAAACCTCTAGCCAGCACTAGAGTAAAAAGTGCCCACATATAGGGAAAAGGTTCACATCAAAGCTACTCGAGGAACACATAAGTGTAACAAACCCCCGTGGAGCGAATGATGTGAACACATAAAGGGAGTGACAGATCAGCTCCCACAAGGTAATAAGCCTAAAGCTTTGCGAAAAGCTTCAAACTTTTCCCGTGGAAGAGCTTTGGTGAATATGTCTTCCACATTATCTTGTGTAGGCACATATACCAAATCAATATCTCCTGCATGAAGGCGCTCTCTCACATAGTGATAATGCACCTCAATATGTTTGGTCCGTGCATGGGTTTCGTGCAACAGCCAAAGCACTCTGACTTTCTGTGAGAATATGCGTAGCAGCATCAATCTCCATGCAAAGATCCATCAATAGGCGTCTCAGCCATATACACTCCACTATCGCTGTGAAAATTGCCCTGTACTCAGCTTCACAACTCGATGTCGCCACTGTAGGTTGTTTCTTACTCAACCAAGATATGCATGAGTCTCCAAGGAAAAAGCAATTACCACTAGTGGACACGCGGGTATCATAACAACTAGCCCAATCACTATCTGTAAAAGCATGCAAGCATGGCTGAACATCTCTGCCATAAAAGAGACCTAAGCTCAAAGTGCCTCGAAGATATCTAAACACACGTTTCACCGCTTGCCAATGCTTAGTGCCAGGGCTATGCATGAATCGACTCAACTAGGAAACTGCATACTGTATATCCGGCCTTGTGTTGCATGCATATATAAGACATCCCACAGCCTGCTGATAAAGAGAAGTGTCAAATGCATCACTGAAGTCCTCAACTGAGAATCTAAATCCTGTCTCAACTGGTGTGGAAACTGGCTTGCAATCCTCAAAGTCAAAACGTTGAAGTAGTTTTACAACATACTTTGCTTGATGCATAACAATTCCCCCCTCAACGGATACAAACTGGATGCCAAGATAGTAGCTCAAAAGACCAAGATAAGTGACATCAAAAGTATGCTACAAATCAGCCATAAGAATTTCAAGTTTTGCATCACATGACCTCAGTCAAGAGTATGTCATCGACATAAAGAACAAGCACTATAAGATCAGCCCCATTGTTGCATGCATAGAGTGTGCTTTCAATCGGACTACATGTGAAGCCAAGAGCAATCAAGAGCTTATGTATTTTTTCATACCATGCACGTGGAGCTTGCTTGAGACCATACAAAGCTTTATGCAAGCGACAAACCATATGCTCTTTCCCTTTCATAGCAAATCCAGGAGGTTGCTTCACATAGACCTCTTCTTGCAAATCTCCATTCAAGACAGCTGTTTTTATGTCCAACTGATGCACTTTGCAACCTCGATGGGCAGCCAATGCAACCACAATACGAATGGTAGTCATGCGTGAAGTAGGTGCAAAAGTTTCCTCATAGTCAATGCCATATTGTTGCACATATCCTTTGGCAACCAATCTAGCTTTGTAGCGATCAATGACACCATCAGATTTTCTCTTAATCTTGTAAACCCACTTTGTACCAATGGCATTCTTTCCTTTTGGCAATTCACATAACTCCCAAGTACCATTCTTATGTATGGAATCCATTTCTGATTGCATAGCACTCATCCATTGTGGATCGTCACATGCATCTTCAAAAGAAAGTGGCTCTTCATTACATGTTGTAGCAATAAGAGAATAATCCACAATATTACTTGATGCATGGTGAGAGCTTGATCTTGTTCTACCAAGTAAAGGTGAACTCAATTTGCTGTCCTGCAAAGTTTGTTTCAGCCACTTTGGCATAGATTGTGCACTCTTGATAGACATGCGTTCATTATGTAATACATCATCAATATGTACATCATGTGTGGGCTGAATTTCATGCTCAATTTCAGCTATATTTTGACGCAAATGTTTAGCCATATGTGGCTGGAAATTTCCAGCAGTTTGGATATTTTTTTACTGAAATTTTTCAGCCATGTTTGGCTGGAGATTCTGTGCATTTTCAGCCCTATTTGGATTTTCAGCCTTTTGAACCTCAGTTGGCTGGTCTACATGGCCATAGTCAAGCGCACCATTTTGGAACAAAGGCATGAGTGTATCGAACACATCTTGTGAGCTAACTGTTGGCAGTTTTTTGCATTCAAGTAGAGGAAAAACTGAATTTTCAGCAAATACCACATCTCGACACACAATAATTGTGTTCGTCAATGGATGGTACAACCGATATCCCTTACTTTCAGCACTATAACCAACAAATATACATTTCTTTGCCTTGTCATCAAGTTTGTGATGTTGTTGTGATGGCACAAGAGCATATGCCAAACAACCAAACACATGCATATGACTAACCATAAGCTTATGACCATTCCAAGCCTCATAAGGAGTGATGACTCTCAATGCTTTTGTAGGGCAGCGATTCAACACATAATTTGCACACATGACAGCTTCCATCCAAAACTTATGAAGAAGATGCTTTCCTTTAACCATACATCGTGCCATTTCAAGTAGAGTTCTATTTTTACGCTCGGCAACACCATTTTGTTGAGGTGTATATGGCACCGTACATTGGTGTGAAATACCTCTTTCACGAAGAAAAGCATTAAACTCATGTGACATGTATTCACCACCATGATCCGTGCGTAGAGTCAAAAGCTTTTGTGAAGAAAAATTTTCAGCCATAGCTAAAAATGCTTTGAAGCAAGAAAATACCTCATTCTTTGCTTTCATAGGATACACCCATGTATGGTGAGTAGCATCATCAATGAAGGTAATAAAATATACATGCTTCCCATAAGATGGAGTCTTGACCGGACCACATACATCACTATGAACAAGTTGCAATTTTCTTGTAGTGTGTGTGTGACTATCTTTTGGAAAAGAAGCATGATGCATTTTTCTAAGAATGCAACCTTCACATGCATGCTTTTCAATGGACTCAAGTGTAGGCAAACCAATAACCATGTCCTTCTTTTGCAAGTAAAGCAAACTATTGAAGTTCAAGTGACCAAAACGAGCATGCCAAAGCTCCATTTCAGCCATGGAAGAAGTGTGAGCAACTAAGGCATTGGAGGCAGCCCTCTTGTATGTATCCATGCGATACAAACCATTACATAATGTACCGGGCATCACGATAACATCGCCATTGCTGAAATCATGAACCATACACTTATCATCAACAAAGTGTACATGAAGTCCAGCTTTGGCAATCAACAGAACTGAAATTAAGTTCTTCTTGATACCGGGCACATACAATGCATTTTTCAAGAGAATCACACCTCCATTTGCAGCCGTAAGCTCAATTTCTCCTACTCCAATGATAGGATAAGAGGCATTGTTTGCACACACCACATGTCCTCCTTTAGGTGCATCTTTCAAAGAGGCAAAAAATCTTTTGCATGATGGTATGTGCTTTGAAGCACCACTATCAAAGAACCAATCTGAATCAGCCTCACTCACAACCATACATTTAGAATGCAAAGAAGCATCATAATGACATGTAACAACACATGCCCAAAAATCTTGAGCCATGTTAGCTTCATCATTCTTTGCATTTGCTGAATTTTCAGCAATAGACATGCCCGATTTCTTCTTCTTTTCATTGTGTTTAGCAAGCTTTGTACACTCATCAATAGTATGACCGGCCTTCCGGCAATATTTGCATCTCTTCTTCTTTTGCAAATCACCATCATTAGAGGAATGAGTGGAAGAGGAAGCTTGAGGCTTTGGTTTTGATGAGCCCAAAGCTAAACCATACTTGCTTTTCCCCTTTTGTGAGATAGCAAGTGCTTGCGTTCCCTCAATCAAACCACTCCTATTCACTCTAGATTGCTCTTCTTGCAAAGGAAGAGACACAACCTCATCAAATGCATACATATTAGGATTCCCTTTTGCAACCAAACGGAGTGTAGTAGCAAAGCTTTGAAAAGATTCTGGTAATCCTTTCAACAATGTAGAAATGAGTGATGCATCCGGAATGATCTCATCTATGTTTGCCAATTGCTTTTTCAAGTCCTTGATGCGTGTCACATACACATCCACCGACTCATTTCCAGCCATACATACATCCTCAAGTTGCTTCCTCAAGTATGCAACACGTGCTTCATTATGCACGGCATACAAAGAAGCAAGCGTGTCCCATGCCTGTCTCGATGTAGAACATGATCGAATGTGTGGAACTATATGACGCTTCACTGAAAGCGCAACCAAAGCATGAGCTTGAGCATCTTTTCCATCCCATCTAAGCTGCTCCTGTGTAGGTGGAGAAGGAGAAACCATTGTACTCGAAGAAGAAGCTCCATCTGTGACAGTAGACTGTGAAGTAGAAGCACCTGTCGGTCTTCGATCTACATCTGCCACTATGTTCCAAAGTTGTTTTGCAACAAGAACATGCTTCATCATGTAAGACCACATCGGATAGTTGGTCCCATCAAGCTTATCTTCAGCTTGAAGCATGCCAAACAAGTCATTCATGCCCGCCATTTCACTAAGGAACAAGAATGTGACAAATCCTTCACTTCGACGAAAGCTGAAATGAGTGCTGAAATTTCAGCTCACAAACCGTCACTCTGATGGTGATTCTGACTGCACGAATGGCTTCGAAATGGAGGTAAAACCCCTGCGCACCTGGTGGAAATGTTTCCGGGCTGCTGAAATTCACACTTCTATGCTCTGAAGTCGATTTGCACTGTTAAAGTGCGCGCATGCCGCGACGCGAAAAACCGAAACTTGAGAAGAAGCTGAACCTACTCTGATACCACTGTTGGGTGTGTGTAGAAGTGCGAGAGACACACAAGAAGCACACACAAGGAGCACAAACGCAGCAAGACACACGGAGAAGACGATGGTTGGAATAGCTCTCTCTATTGATCGATGAACTAAACTGAAGTAAGAGCTGAATAATATCCCTAAGTACAAAGTACCACCACATATGAGAGTATCAAGTATGTGGTAACATGGGGAAAAAACCTCTAGCCAGCACTAGAGTAAAAAGTGCCCATGTATAGGGAAAAGGTTCACATCAAAGCTACTCAAGGAACACATAAGTGTAACATATATATGCATGAAAATATGATTATGTGAGTCTATGTGTGTGTACATATGATTATGTATGTGTATGTGGCTATGTGTGTATTCATTATATGTGTGTAACTGCATGCATGGGTATGTGTATGTAAAAATGTGCATGTATGTGTGTATGTATAAATGTGCATGTATGTGTATGTGTGTAAATGTGCATGTATGATGTATATGTGTGTGTATGTGTGTATTTGTACCTCTAGTCTCACTCTTTTCTCTCTCTCTCTCTCATATACATACATACATAAACACACATACTCATATCCACATATATATAAATAAAATCAATTTGTACCATGCATTATCGCGACGATGAGCCATAAGTGTCCGCATCTCTTTTAGACACCAGTTATGCAACCACCCTGTCCCAAACTCTATCTCAAGTGAACTAATAACATATTTTTTATCCCTCTCATCATGCTCACTACAAAAATAAAAAAATCATGTAAATAAAACATAAAATATTTATTTCAATTTATATGTAAATATTATACTTACTTCCACTGTAAGTGGACAAGGTGCAGGTAAGAGTCGCATAATGCTCGCATTCTTCTCTTGAACTCCAATCCATTCCCTATGTACACAATGTTCCCCTCTGGCTCTATATCGCACAATAGCCCTAAGGTGCCTATGCATGTCCTCATAGGCACATGTGCTTTGCTATCATGATCTAGAGGTGGTATAGGTGTCTTGAAATTAGATAGATAAAAATAAATAAAAATATGTGTTATAATATCAGTAAAAAAATTGTGAAAAAAAAAACATACATATTAGTAGATAGTTGTCTTCTTGCATCTGGACCCACAGAAGAGCCCTCCTTTAATCGTTGGGTAAGTATGTGGATCGTATAACCCAGATCATCATCAGCCATCTCTGATTACTCATGCATGATGATCCCTAGAGTATCAGGCGCAAGTCTTGCTCTCATAAGACTTTTTATGAGAGTGAGTTTCGCCTTTCTCTCTCTACTAGGATCCATAATACCTATACATATAAAACAAAATGGGTTAGAAATCAATATATATACGTGTACATATGTATGTGTGTATATGTGTATGTAGGTGTATATGTGAGTGTGTGTATGCATGTAAGCATGTAAGCATGTATGTATGCATATGCATGTGCATTATGTATGCATGTGTGTGTATGTGTGTGTGTATGCATGTAAGTATGTATGTATGCATATGCATATGCATTATGTATGCATATGTATGCATGCATGTGTGTGTATGTGTCTCTATGTGTGTATATGCATATATATGTGTGTATGTCTCTATGTGTCTGTCTATGCATATATGTGTGTGTATGTGTCCATGTGTGTGTGTATGTGTGTGTATGTGTCCATGTGTGTGTGTATGTGTGTGTATGTGTGTGTATGTGTGTGTGTGTCTATGTGTGTGTATATGTGTGTGTCTATGTGTGTATATACGTGTGTATCTGTATATATGTGTCTATATGCATGTGTATGTATGTGCATAAATGTGTGTGGATGTGTGTATGTGTGTGTGTGTCTAAGTGTGTATGTGTCTATGTGTGTATGTGTGTGTATATGTGTGTGTCTATGTGTATATATATGTGTGTATCTGTATATATATGTCTATATGCATGTGTATGTATGTGTGTGTAAATGTGTGTGGATGTGTGTATGTGTGTGTGTAAGTTTGTATGTGTCTATGTGTGTATGTGTGTGTTTATATATGTGTGTGTAAGTTTGTATGTGTCTATGTGTGTATGTGTGTGTGTCTATGTGTGTAAGTGTGTGTGTGTGTCTATGTGTGCATGTCTGTGTGTATGCATGTGTAAGTGTATCTGTGTATGTGTGTGTGTGTAAATATGTGTGTGTGTAAATATGTGTGTATATGTGTGTGTATGTGTATATGTGTGCATGTGTCCATGTGTGTGTATGTTTCTATGTTTGTGTATGTGTCTATGTGTGTATGTGTATGCATGTAAGCATGTATCTATACATATGCATGTGCATTATGTATGCATATGTATGCATATATGTGTGTGTGTATGTCTGTGTATGTCTGTGTATGCATGTAAGTATGTATGTATGCATATGCATATGCATTATGTATGCATATGTATGCATGTATGTGTATGTGTGTGTATGTCTCTTTACGTGTGTGTGTGTATGCATATATATGTGTGTATGTGTGTGTCTCTCTCTATGTGTGTGTGTGTGTGTCTATGTGTGTATATGTATGTGTGTGTATGTGTGTGTATGTGTGTGTATGTGTGTGTATGCATGAAAGCATGTATGTATGCATGTGCATGTGCATTATGTATGCATATGCATGTGCATTATGTATGCATATGCAATGTGCATTATGTATGCATATGCATGTGCATTATGTATGCATATGCATGTGCATTATGTATGCATATGTATGCATGTGTGTGTATGTGTATGTGTATTTGTGTGTGTATGTGTGTGTATGTGTGTGTATGTCTCTCTACGTGTGTATGTGTGTATGCATATGTATGCATGTGTGTTGTTAAAAGGACTTCCGTCAAGTCACTCTTAATCTCGTTTCGGGTTCTTGGGGATGGTTAGGGGTCTGACAGTGTAGAGGCCCTGTATTTAATTTTCCCAATTTAACTATTCAACTAAACAGTAACTATATGTCAAGGCAAAAACTTCCACGGCACAGTTACGATTCTCGATTATGGTTATCTTTGAACAGTAGCTTATCACGTGAATTAGCGCTCACACAGTCGCACAAACTCTTAATGTTAAGACAACGTTGTTGAGTTAATAAGGATTTGTTGCAATTCACCAAGAACAAAAATCATAGTACTCCAGATATCTGCAAATCTGCAACACAGTGTCTCCGCACGGTCGCCCAGACAGACAATCTGGCGAACCCGTCTCTCTCACGAGAACACCGTAATGCCCTTTCATTAATGGATAAAAAAGGTACAACTATTTGCTACGCCCTTTCGGTGCGTGCGACTATGGAAAATAAAATTACATTATTCCCATCCGGCGACCTACCACTGGCACGCACGGTGGACTCAAACCCGCAAAGAAAAATAGAATTAAGGCTCATCAACTATGCCTTGTATGTATAATGTTCTGGTTGATTTAAATGTGCGGATGATCTTTTGTTTCAGGGAATCCAACATAAGCTTCAAAGTCTCTGGCTCTACCAGCTGTGCATCTGTTCTGACTGAACTTGCCGCAATAATTTGACTCATCAATGCATCGGTCTGCATCTGCAAAAATGCTTCTTGTAAATAGAAGTTGTTAGTTAATGCAGCATCTCTGCTCAGCCTCACATCAGCAATTTGAGCATAAACTCTGGACAATCTTTCTGCTTGAGTGCCTAACTTCTTTTCTCTGCATTCTAGCTCCTGAGCTTGATATTGAATTGTTTTATAATATGCATCCCTTTCTTTCATGATTCCCTCCAGCTCTTTCTTTAATTGGATCGTCCTGAGGGTCTGTGCATCCAAGTCACGACACTTCTGGTGAAGTTCGGCAGACACTCTCTTTAATTCCTCAGTGTTCTACATGGCCAGATCAGCCATTTCCGGTCTTTTTGGGTCACCCGCTCAAGATCCGCACGGGTTTCTTCTAATAAATTACCGAGAGAAACCCTAGCATCTTCCTTATCCTCGACTATCTGCATTAACTTCTTTATTTCTTCATCGTGAACGGATAAAAGGACATGCTGTTCATTTAACTCAGCAAGTGTTGCATCGCATTGGGCAATCAGAGTGTCCTGCTCTGCGATCCGGGCTTGAAGTTGTTGAAGTTGAACCTGTAGGGCATGGTTCTCTGCCTTGACCACATTTGCCTCTTCCTACAATGAAGCAATGTCTGCTTCCAGCAATTCTACCTTGCCTTGCAATTCCTGCCGGATATTCTCAGTATTTGAAGAGGTAATTGCTGGGAAAACTGGATCAGGAGGCGACCCATAGATTCCAGTTCATTAAACATTGGAGTCGGAGGAGGAAGAGTAGGAAGTGTTTGGGATGAAGAGGTTGAGAACATATGGGGGGAGGGTGGTGGAGAGTAGTCACGAGAAGAGGATGGAGGAGTGGGTGCGTCGGGAACAACGGGCTCAACGGGGTTAATTGGTGGAGGAAGGGGGATAAGGGTATTTGGCATCAGGATTATTCTAGTTGTATTTTGATTTGTCACCTCAGCCTTGTCGATCACGGCCTCAGTAAATGGCAATCACTTCGGTGATGATTTCAGCAACAATTTCTTTCACATTTTCCTCATCCTAACTTCTTCGGATTCCTCCAGGTGTGCACCTTGTTCCTGCTGGTTGAGTGAGAAGAAGGAACTGATGATTCGACATGGATGGAAGTGGCAGTGTCGTGAAAGACTTCAGTCTCATGATCTACAGTGGATCCTTGCACCTGGCTTTCAGAGGGGCTAACGCATCTGCGTTTTCGGTGAAGAAGTTGTCTTTGGGACTGGTGCTTTCAACACGGCTGCGACTTTATCCAGATCGACCTGTATTCCATGTTTGGAAATGATATGACCAAGCCGTTTGTCACAGGAGACCGCAAAAATTGATTTGGTAGGATTCAAACATAATTGATACTCTCTGCATTTTTCAAAGCAGCACCGTAAATGATACAGGTGCGCTGAAGTGGCTCCAAATAAGGAAAAATCATCCAAACATACTTGCATAAACGTGGTCAAGTAAGGTGAAAAGACTTCCTGCATACATATTTGGAATGTACTCTAGGGCATTCCGTAAACCGAACCACATTACGGTACAAGCATAGACACCCCAATTAGTGATGAATGTTGTCTTTGGTATATCTTGTTCTGCCATCCTCACTTGATTATATCCACTGTGGCCATCCAGAAAAGAATATATTTCGTGTCTTGCTACCCTGTCAAGCATTGTATCTAGAAAGGGGAGAGGGAACAGATCCAGTACAAGAGCGGCATTGAGTTTCCGGTAGTCGACACAGATACGCAACTATTTATTTTTCTTCGGGACGATTACTATTGGAGATATCCACTCAGCATGCTCAATTGGCACAATAAATCCCACCTTCAATAAACAATTAAGTTTAGCCTTAACCTGCATCGCATAATTAGGATTCATCCTGTAGCTCGGTTGTTTAATGGGTTTCGCATCGGGTTTTAGTACCATTCTATGTTGATAAATCCGTGGGTCAAGGCCCTTCATGTCTCTGTAGTCCCAAGCAAAAACATCTGAGAATTCGCGAAGAAGTTGTACCAAATCATCTTGGAATTTCTCTGCTAATCCTGCCTTGATTTTTACAGGCCTTGGGTTGACCGTGTCTCCCAAGTTGTACGTTACCAATTGATCTTCCGGTATGTAGAACTATCGGGGCTTTACCAAATCATCAACTGGCTGCAACAGTTGTTGTAAAGTCGCTCCATCCATAGGTATATCATCATCTGCTTCTGCTTCTCCGGTCATTGGGACGACCGTACAAGCTGTCGGACTCCAAGTATCTGCTACTGCCTGTAAATCTACAGTACCTAATGGGATAAGTCCTTATTGGTCTTAAGGAAAGCCTCCTCCTCATCATCAGATAGCCCATCCAACATATGTATTGGCTCTCCTACATATGGCCGTGCGTGTAAATCACAGGGTTGCATAGCATCCAGTGCAACTACGTATTTTCGTTGATTGTCTTTGAAAATTAACTCTTGAGCTTACCAGTACTGTACAACTTTGGCTTGCTTTAACCATGGTCGACCGAAGAGTAAGTTGTAGTCGAGGATGGATTCTGGTAAGTCTAGGACTACAAAAGTCATTTTAAATGCGGTTCCCTGCAAGGTAATAGGGATATTATGTACGAGTCCCACCGGATGGACTCGGGATTGGTCTGCCATTCGCACAAAAAAAATTGTATGGGTTCAATTTGGGTCCAACCCAATTTCTTGCAGAGTGCGGCTGTTGCAATATTCACACCAGACCCGCCATCAATTAAAACTTGGGTAATCGTCTGGTTTTTATACCATACGGTAATTAGTGGGACTGAATGATCCACCGTAGAATCCATCTCCGGTTGTATGGTTGCAGTCGCCGGAGTACATGAAGATCCGGGACTAACCTGCTATTGAAATTGTTGTCTTACACCCGGAACTATGGTGAGCAACTGTCCTAGAGGGAGTGTGATTGAAGCCTTAGATAGGACGTCCCATACCTGATCTGTTTGGGCTGTGGTTATCACCGATTCTGGTGGTGATTCTAGTGTTGTTGGGGCAGAATCCTGTTCATTTGATCTTGTCTGTGGCAGAGGTACCTGTGTTACCGGAATGGGATCAGGAAACACAGTTGGCTCCTTATCTGTCCATTGACTAGCCTTTACAAACATCCGCTGCTACTCACAAATTCCAGGCTTGAAAACTTCGGCTGCTGGTTGCAACTGTTTACCTGATCTTGTCTAAACTACAGCTGCTTGTGACTCAATTGGGGAAATATAAACCATGTTAGTCATCGGATTTTGCCATTCCTTCTTCCTTTGGTCGTACTCTGCTGCTTCCTTGCAAAATCTATGGATATGGCCAATCTCGCCACAAAAATGGCACCGAAGGGGCGGGAGGGAAGTACCTTCTGCCGATGTACCTGCCTACCATCAGTTTGGATTGAAATTATTGTTATGCTGACCTCGGTAGTTCCTGTATCCTTGCTGCGAGTTGTTTCGCAACTGTGGCGGCACATAATGGGTTGCTGGCTGACCTGGTTCCTGTATTATAGTGTTTACGGCTGCTCTACCCTGCACCTTTGCATTATATGCACATGTTTCTGTCCAGTGTCCTATTGTGTTACAGATGGCACAATACATCTGGTTGAGGGCACATGTAGAACTGGTGTGATGCGGATTTTTACACTTAGTACAATACACCTGTTTGGACGAATCATCAGCTACGTTCTTACTTGCTTTCAACCATTCCAGGTCCTCCGTAAAACCTCCAACTTTGTGCTCCAATTGTAAGGCCATCGCAATTACTGTGTCCAATCTCATTCCGCCCACATAGCGAATGATCATGATTTGTCTTAACTGTGGATTCAGTCCATTAATGAACCATTGTGTTATGATATCATCGGGCAGATTGGCATGTGCGGGACGCAGCTGCCGCAAATGAGTTCTGAACAATGTCGCATACTCCTGAACACTCTGGTGTGGTTTCTGTCGATTGTTTTGCAAATAGTCAAAGATTTCTGCAGGGTTCTTCTTCAAACAAAACCTCTGTAAGAACGCATCTCTCACATCATCATAATTACCAAAATGATTAATATCATATTCAGTCAACCACCTTGCTGCTTCATTAACCAATGTGGCCTGAAATACAATGGCCTTGTACGCCGGATCCGGTGGATGATTCAACACGGCATAACTAATCTCGAATGTGTGAACATGTGCGTCGGGGTCATCTCCTGGAAATCCACCGAATTTTGTATATGTCACTCCGATTGGAATCGGTCGAGGTGGAATGATTGGTTGTGGTTGCTGCTGTTGCTGCTGCTGGAACTGCAGTTGTGGTTGTGGGGGTGTTTGCTGTTGTGACTGTGAACTACTCATGGTGCTATTGTAGGTAGTATTGCTATTATCTGTATATTGAGGGGGTGTCTCTTGTCCTTCAGAATCTGTATTATCAGCATGCTCACTTTCTGGTTCAAAAATTTCGTTGAATCTCTTACTTATCTCTAAATCAAATAGCTTGTCCTCAGCTTTGGTATTGAAATTAGGTATGCTTGCCCCAAAAAGTGGTGAACGTAATAAGGGTCCACCAGGCAGCACTGCACTATCACCGAAAAATTTCAAATTCCCACCAAATGGTACCGAACTTCCACCAGAACTTGTCGAACTTTCACCGAACCAGGTTACCCTTTCACCGGAAACGGTCTCACTTGGCAACACAACTTTATCATCGGAAAGGGTCAAATTCTGACCAAATAGTGTCGAGCTAACTCCGCATTGTGTCTCTATACACTCAAAAGTCACTGTACCTTCTCCAGAAAGTACCGGAGTCACACCGGAATTCATCGGAATCTCATCATGTGTCATCGAACTAGCACCGGAAGCACTACTGACTGGCTCCGATCCTTCTGCAACTCGACTTAATTGGCCTGCACTTCTACCACCCGAGGGTGTCCCTAATAAATTTGGAACTGCCCAAGGATGTTGATCTCTCCTATACTTTGGATAGGACTCACCGAAACGAGTAACCAGCATATATCGCTTCTTCTACTAGCGGTTACTATTCTTCACTGCTTGCCTTGCGTACTGTTCCTCCCTTACTGATTATTCTTCTCTCTCTCTCTCTCTCTCTCTCTCTCTCTCTCTCTCTCTCTCTCTCTCTCTCTCTCTCTCTCTCTCTCTCTCTCTCTCTCTCTCTCTCTCTCTCTCTCTCGTGTGTGCGCGTCCAAATCCCAGCACAAATGTGCTAGAAGAAATCAAATTTTTTTTTAACATTCTAGAGCGGCGCTTATGCGACGCTCTGGAACACAGGATGTCGCTTATGTGACTCTCGAGCATCACAAGAAGTTTGCCAACATCGTTAAAAGTGTCACTACCTAGCGATGCTATTTGTGATGCATAGTTTTAGCATCGCATAAGCGACGCTAACATTGCTTATGCGACGACATGTCTTTTAAACAAAAACTGGCCCATCACTTATGCGATCGAAGCATCACATAAGCAACGAGCCCCGATTTTTTTTCAATTCAGGGGGGTCGATATGCCCCCTATTTCTAGTAGTGATGGAAGAAAAGGAGAGCATAATTGAGAAAATAAAAGTCATCTCCAATAGTTGAGAGAGACTCCACTTGGAATGTGATATAGGAAACTATCATTAGCATCCTTTGACTCTCTTTCAATTGGTGGTGAAGCACGCAAACAACATGTTTTGGGATGAGGTTTGTCTTGCTTTTGTATATTTGTTCTGACTTTCATATTCATTTTAAGGTAAATTATAAGATATTATCACTCCTAGAGACATCCAAATGGTATGTGATGAAGCAAGCATTACTAATATAGGATACACTACATTGTACATTCTTTTGAAGCATGCATTACAAAGAAAAGGTATTTTGCACAATATTTTTCCATGTTGTTACAAGTTATCTTTTAAAAAATCGATGTCCAAAGAGGATGTAGTTAGTATTCTTAGACACTATGCATATGCCTATGTCTATTTATCATTCAGCTACATCAAAAAAAGAGTTGAAAAGCTCATCTAGAAAGGGATTCCCTTACACAAAGTACAACAACATATTCATCGAGTTAGATAGGCTTCAACAAGCAATGGTTCGATTATACAGATCTACCATACCAAGTATGTCCATTATTGTTAACCTTGATACCCATTGTACTTTGATGTTATAAATTATCTCGTAATTTATGGAGATTGTAATATCAAATTGAGGTCTATATTGAAGCTAGATGAATGCCACATCATAAAGGGGTGATGAATGGAGAGATTGAGTTGTACACTCATGAATGAAGCTATGACACATGTCATATGTGATGAAACTAATAACTCTAGCTCTAATTGTACATATTTTGTTCAATCCAAGAACGATATATGGTGGTTAGGTGCTAATGAAGTACCTAAAGAATCCAATGATGTTCTTTCATGGATTTTTAGTAGGACCTCATGGATCACTAAGGTAATGGCTTCTCAAATTCATGGTGCAAAACTCAATGTAGCAAACATAGGTGATTTTGAGATAGACTCACACTTGGGTGGGGATTTAAAGACTATCAAATGCATGTTAGTTTCCAAGAAAGGTGCATTTTCTTTTTATCCATATCCATTTTGCACATGAGGCTATATGATTTAAATGAATACATAGATGCACCTACTATAGGGAATGGGATATACCTTTGTTAAGGTTCCAATGTTAGGAAAACCTAATTCTGACACATTAGATGAATATTGGAATCCTATTATTCCACTTCATTAATTAATGTACACATTTGCACATTTCATGCCTTCATGAGAAATGTTTTATATATTATTGAAGATCCACGTAGGATACGCATTTTTGATGAATCATGTTGATAAATATGTACAATCCATCAAAAATTTGAAAGAGCTTCTTAATTCATTTGGTTTTCATGGTGGGAATGTAACTCTAGTTATCAAAAAACCTCATGAATCCCAAGATAATTTGTAACAAGTATCGATGATAGGGAAGAATGCAAAAAAAAAAATCAAAAGAGGTATTAGCCCTAACAATAATGATTGTGGGGAGCTATTGAAAGACTTATGCATGATCACAATTGCTTATGGTTCTCAAATTTACCTTATTAATAGGTGAAAAAAAGTTTTGTTAATGCTTAGATAATTTGGTAGACTTAATGAGTCTTACAAGCTCCAACAAATATGAGCATCAATTGTTTCAACGTACATTAAAGCAGTTCACAAAGTGTTTCATCTTATCTTGGGGAGAGAGCAATATTACACATTACATTGTAAGCTTTCTTAATCTTTCATATTTTTTGTTCATAAGATTTTGTTATATGTACTTACAATATTTCAACATATTTTATTTGCACATGGAGCAATTCTCATGCATCGATATGGATCATTGGAGATTTTTAGTACACAAAGAACGGAGAAGTCACACTACAAAGTTAGAGGTGTTTACTTCAAACACACGACATGGTGTTGGTGTGATGCAATCAAACTATATGCAAGAGATGTTTATTTTGTTTTATCATACTATATTTTCAAGGGCATAGGCTATGGAACGAGCCAAGGAGTCAAAAGTTGCAAAAGCTACAAGAATTAATCAACACAACATGGCTAGTGAAAAAATGGAAGTCAACGTTGGGACCTCTATATCAGGCTTAATGGTGAGGTATGAGAGTACAAGAGGGTTATTCTTAGAAGTGAATTCATTGAATCCATTCATGTTATTTTTTGATAAATCATATGTTCCCAATACACTCTTCTCTAGTTTGCAATTCTTTAAGGAAAAATCATGTTTCTTAACAATTTCTATCCATTCAAATGTGAACAAAACCTTTTTAAGTGAAAGTTTATAAGAAGAGACTCATTCTCTCATTTTAACATTCTAGCACTATAGAGGATGGCACTCAATGACCACTATGGATGAATCCCCACAAAAGGCCATGTAGCAGATCATGCTATGCATCCCATCACAAGGTAGGCGGTGGAAATAACCCACAAAGTGAACAATAGAATGAACAAGAAGTGGCACATTAACAATCCATGCAACTAACTACAAGTCCACCACAATCCCCACTGTCATCATATGATGAGCCCCATCATAGAAAGAACCAATGAATTAAAGGTTGAAGGAGTGTGCTCAAAGAAAGGTAGTTCTCTTTGACTATTCCAATGAGTCTTGAGAGGATGATTCACATATAGAGGGATCTGCAAATGTTTTGCATGCCCTTCTCCCTTGTTTCTATGGTAGGGATTTCTTTTGCCTCCCAATGCCATGTGTTTCACAATGAATGTCATATACACACAAAATATGCTTAGAAAATGCTCCAGAAGATAAGGAAAATCCATGCGATTTTCAAAAATGATAAACAAAATAATTTCATAAGACAAAAGTAGAAGAATATAGCAAAGTATATGTTTCTCATTAATTGATTTGATTACATCAAATTTTTGGCTCTGAGCTTCTCAATGACTCTATGTCAATGCTCCAAAGCCATAGGTGTTGGGAGAATTTGCAACTTCCTTATGCATCCTTGAAGTTGTAGTTTTCACGAGGAAGCCGATAAGGAAGAGAGCTCACTTACACACTCTCACACACTCTCACACTCAAAGAGGAGCACACACATAGATTGAGGCAAGGAAGAATGATCTTCTTCTTCTTCTATTACATAAAAGGAATGTGCAAGAATGACCTAAAACAACACTATAACTAGTGCAATATATAAAGAATAGTACATAAGGGAAATCCTAATGTCTGCAAATGAGTGAGCTGGCAAGAAACAAATGTGCCATCACTCTCAGTAGATAAATCTTAGTAAATCTCAATGAAGTATCCCTAACATATATTGGCATGACCAATATACATGTCAAAGAGATGAAAAAGTGAAATGTGTCATCTTGGATCATCACATGTTGATCTTGATATTTCAACACTCCCCGTCAAGCTCAACGTCATGTCCTCTAATCCAAACATCTTTCAAAACTTCTTTAGCTTCTCTGCTCAAAGTGCTTTAGTGAAAATATCAGCAACCTGCTCATCTGTCCTCACATAAACAAGATCAGTATCACCGTCTCATACCTTCACTCAAATGAAGTGATAATGTACCTTGACATGCTTTGTTCGTGCTAATTGAATGCTCCTAAGATTATCACAATAGATGATGATAAAGTTTTGCACTTCCACACCTAAATTTGCAAGTAGCATCTCTAACCATGATGCTTTGCATGTTTCCATTGCAACACCTCTGTACTCAACCTCTATATTCGACAAAGAAATGGTGAATTGCTTCTTGCTACTCCATGTAATAGCTACATTCCCGAGTGAGAAATGAAAGCCGCCAGTAGATCTTCTATCTAGAATACCACCAGCCCAATCTGCATCGATGTATCCATAAACGTGCAAATCTATACAACCTTCATAAAACAATGCATAATCCAAAGAAGCACTCACATAACATAGAGTGTGCCTCAGATCAACTAAATGTGGCTTCCTAGGAACCTGCATAAATTGACTTTCAAGTCCAACAGTGTAGCTTAGATTAGGCCTTGTAATTGTGAGATATATAAAACTTCCCACAATTTTCCTGTACATAATAACATTTTCCAATGCCTCACTTGATGTAGTATCCAATTTCAAATTCTGATCTAATGGCATAGAAATTGGCTTACAGTCATCCATACCATACTTTTGCAACATGCTCAAGGCATATTGTCTTTGTGGCATCCATATACCTGTTTCTATATGTATAAACTCAATGCCCAAGAAATAACACAGCACACCAAGATCTTTCATATGAAATTCTTGGATAATGATTTGCCTTATCTCTTTAATACTTGTTGTTGGAGTTAGATGTCTGCGGAAGCATGTGAACAGCACAAGGAAGAAGAAGAAGCTTGGAGCACAACACACAAGACTAAATGTATTACTAGAGAATGTACAAAGATAAGTAGCCCATTAGGGTAATAGGCGTATATACAAGCCGAGGGAAAAAAACCTCCTAAAGAGGGAAAAAAGTGCCCCGATGGTCCTAGTGTGTTCACACGCATCACTACCTAAATATATCAACAAATCCCCCCTGGGAGTGATGCGGTGAACAAGGAGTTGGCACTCATGTATAAGGAAGTGCCAAGCTATGTGGAAATTACTCCACAAAAGGAAGTAAGCCCAAAGCTTTGCGGAAAGCTTCAAACTTCTCTCTAGGTAGAGCCTTCGTGAAAAGGTCTACAATGTTCTCCTACGTGGGCACATATGCCAAGCTGATCTCCCCAGCAGAGAACCTCTCCCTGACATAGTGATAATGCACCTCAATGTGCTTAGTGCAAGCATGGAACACAAGGTTCCTCGCAACTGCCAATGCGCTGTGACTATCAGTTAAGATGGTGGTGGCAGAAGTCTGACCAACACCCAAATCAGCCATAAGGCACCTGAGCCAAACACACTCAACAATAGCTGTGAAAGCTGCCCTATACTCAGCCTCACAACTAGAAGTGGCCACAGTAGGCTGCTTCTTGCTCAACCAAGATATACATGAGCTACTCAAGCATGAAGCAAAAGCCACTAGTGGACACACAAGTGTCATAGCAAACAGCCCAGTCTCAGTCAGAAAAAGCATGCAAATCTAGCGGTAGTGATCCCCCCTTGGGATAAAACAGCCCAATTAGCCGAGTACCACTCAAGTAGCGAAAGATGCGCTTAACCGCCTGCCAATGCTTGACACCTAGGCAATGCATAAACCTGCTCATCTGTGAGACAGCAAACTGAATATCTGGCCGAGTAATGCATAAATAAATCAGGCATCCAACAACCTACTGATAAAGGACAGCATCAAATGCATCTCTAGCATCATGAAGACTCAATCGTAAACCTGTCTCCATAGGAGTGGCAATAGGCTTACAGTCTTCAAGGCCAAAACGCGACAATAATGTGTCAATATATTTCATTTGACACAAAGCCATCCCACCATCAACTTGCATAAACTGAATGCCCAAATAGTGATGCAAATGCCCCAAATTAGACATCTCAAATAAGGCATGCAAATCAGCCTTAAAATCAGCAATATGCCTCTCAATAAGACCAGTGAGCAGCATGTCATCAACATAGACAACAATGATCACAAGTACATCATTAGCACGCTTAACATATAAGGTGCTTTTAGTTGGACTGTTCTCAAAACCATGTGCAATAAGATGTATCTTCTCATACCAAGGACGTGGTGCTTGCTTTAAAGCATATAATGCCTTCTTTAACCTGCACACCTGGTTTTCATGTCCTTTCTGCACAAAGCCATAGGGCTGAAAAACATACACTTCTTCATGCAAGTCACCATTCACAAATGCAGTTTTAATGTCCAACTGATGTACATTCCAACCATGATGAGCTACAAGTGCACAGATGCTCCGAATAGTAGTCATACGGCATGTAGGTGCAAAGGTCTCATCAAAATCAATGCCTCTTTCCTATGCATAACCCTTTGCAACAAGCCTAGCCTTATATCTGTCAATTCTACCATCCGGTTTATGCTTCAACTTGTATACCCACTTAGTGCCAATGGCCTTCTTGCTAGGAGGCAAGTCACATAAAGACCAAGTACCATTCTTCATTATAGCATCATATTCAGATTGCATAGCAGCCATCCAATTTTCTGAATTTTGTGCTTCATCAAACGAAACAGGCTCATTCTCATCACAGAGACTAGACGCAACCATAGCATAGCAATCTGATGCAAAAGAGGCACTATGAGAGCTTGAACGAGTACGATATGATAGAGATGCATCTAATTTGTTGTCACGTAAAGTATCCACCAGCCATTTTGGCATAGTTCTTGCCTGCTCAATATCAGCTCTCTCATCAATAAGTGCATCATGTACATCTGCATCAGAATTGGAATTATCTGCATCATCACATGAAACCTGCAAAGGCTGAGAAGTTGCCTCATTAGGACCAGCACTAGACAGTCCACCTATAAAAAGAGGCATCAAAGTATCATACATGTCTTTGGAGCTAACAGATGTCTCCTTGGTACATGAAAGCAATGGCTGAATAGCATCTTCCACAAAAACAACATCACGGCTAACTAGAATGCGTTTAGTCTGTGGATGATACAGACGATAGCCTTTACTTTCATAACTGTACCCAACAAAAATACATTTTACTGCCTTATCATCCAATTTTCTGTGATGTTGTTCAGGCACTAATGCATATGGCAAACAACCAAAAACATGTAGATGAGCAATAGATGGCTTGCGATCATGCCAAGCTTCATATGGAGTGATAGACTACAGCGCTTTAGTGGGACACCTGTTAAGTACATATGCTGCACACATGACAGCCTCAAGCCAGAAACTATGTGGTAAAGCCTGACTCTTGACCATACACCTCACCATCTCCATGAGTGACCTGTTTTTTCTTTCAGCAACTCCATTTTGTTGAGGTGTATACGGCACTCTACACTGGTGTTTTATCCCACGTTCAGCCAGAAATGCATTAAAATCAGATGACATATATTCCCCCCCTCGATCAGAACGGAGGGTGCCCATTTTACATGCTGACAAATTTTCAGCCAAAACCAAAAACTGTTTGAAGCACATGAACACTTCGGACTTTGCCTTCAATGGATATACCCATGCATGCCTAGAAAAATCATCAATGAAAGTCACGAAGTAAAGGTAATTTCCAAAAGAGGGTGTCTGCATAGGACCACAGACGTCACTATGTACAAGCTGCAACTTCTGCGAAGCCCGAACTGAACCATCTTTTGGAAAGGAGGAACGCTGCATTTTGCCCAAAATACAGCCTTCACATACATGTTTTCCGGGTGCCTCAAGCTTGTGCAAAGAATACACCATATCAAATTTCTGCAGGCATAACAGACTAGCAAAATTCAGATGACCAAAGCGTGCATGCCTAAGCTTTGCATCTGACATAGCTTGAGAATCATGAACTGCACATGCCGAATCATTAACAGATCTTTCATATTCTATGAGCTTATACAGCCCACGACATAAAATGCCAGAAGCAATAATAACATCACCATTTGACAGATCATGAACTGTACATCTATCATCAACAAATTTTACAACCAAGCCAATCTTGGCTAATGCAAAAACTAAGAATAGATTCTTCTTGATCCCTGGCACAAGTAAAGCATCTCACAAAGTGAAAGAACTACCATCAACAGTAGTTTGAATGATCTTACCAACTCCCATGATAGGATAAGAGGAGTTGTTGCTGCATGTGACAGTATTCCCTGTAGGGGCAGGCTCGAGTGAAGAGAAGAAACTGCACTGCAAGGTAATATGTTTGGTCACCCCACTATCAAAGTACCAAACATATGGGTCTACTGCAGACATGCACTGATCATGAGAAGATGGGTCAAAACTACAAACAGTAGTAAATGCCCATTCTTCTTCCTGCACAAGATTAGCAGACTCTGTTTTTGGTGTAGAGGCTTCTGCAACAACCATTCAAGCCTCTTTCTTCGCCTCTTTAGCAGCCAGTTTTGGACAGTTCTTTATGATATGATCATTCCCTTTACAGGTCTTACAAAACAATTTCTGCTTTTCTGATTTTTTCTCATCTTTGTCTTGGTTCTTCGAATGTGCAGCATTTGCAGATTTCTGCTTACTAGTAGAAGAGCTCCATTTTTCTTTGCCCTTCTGACTAGCCAAGAAAGCTTGATCTGCAACATGCATAATGGACCTATTCTACCTAGACTGGTCTTCCTGCAACAGAACAGAGACTAACTCCTCAAATGATAAGGCATTTGGATTGCCTTTCATCATCAATCGAAGAGTAGAATCGAAACTCTGATATGAATCAAGAAGATCATTCAGAATGGTCTGCACAAGTGAGCTATCTGGTATAACCTCATCAGCAAAAATCAATTGTTCCTTCAAGTCTTTGATCTTTATCAAAAAACTGTCCATAGAATCACCTTCATTCATGTGCTCACTCTCCAACTGTTTTCGGAGGTAAGCAACACGAGCCTCATTCCTAGCCTGGTACAATGTGATAAGTGTATCCCAAGCATCCTTTGTTGTTCTGCAAGAGCAAATATGAGGAATAATGGCACGTTTGACAGACAAAGCTATCAATGCATGTGCTTGGGCATCTCTGCCATCCCAACGAATCTGCTCTGTAGTAGGTGCAACAAAAACAGAAGCACGAACAGGAATCTGCAGAATATCATCTTCGACACCATCTCCATCAGCTTCAGCACCTGTATTTGCAGTACCTGTAGTCGCAGGTGTAACAAGACGTCTTTCAACACCCTGCACAATGTTCCACAGTCCTTTTGCAACCAATACATGTCGCATCATATAAGCCCATAATGGGTAGTTGGTACCATCCAACTTCTCCTCAACAGCCAACATACGGAATACGTTACTGCTTTCAGCCATGGCCGGTGACTAAAATACCTTGATGCAGAAAATTGACTCTATCTCAAAAAGTTGAACGAAACTGCCCATACGAGTTCTGCTATACCTGTAGCAGACTTCGAGATGCTTATACTGGCAAATAGAAACTGGTATATACCTTTGGCAGAAAAAGACGAAATAGCCTGCACAAGCACTGCGATAGTACGTTCGGAGGTGTAATTTCATGCGAATCTGAGAATGCAACCAGAGAGGTGTAGAAGATGCCCTAGATGAAGAGGCGACCTGCTCTGATACCAATTGTTGGAGTTAAATGTCTGCGGAAGCACGCGAACAGCACAAGGAAGAAGAAGAAGCTTGGAGCACAACACACAAGACTGAATGTATTACTAGAGAATGTACAAAGATAAGTAGCCCATTAGGGCAATAGGCGTATATACAAGCCGAGGGAAAAAAACCTCCTAAAGAGGGAAAAAAGTGCCCCGGAGGTCCTAGTGTGTTCACACACATCACTACCTAAATATATCAACACTTGCTTCATTATCACCTTGTACAATGAATGCATCAACATAAGTAGCCACAAGTGTGATGCCATCATAGCCCTTCCTTGCATATAATGAATGATGTGCATCACACATAGAAAATCCAATGGTGGTTAAGTAGTCCGCAATCCTTGGATGCCAAGCATGAGGGGCATGTTCAAGTCCATACAAAGCCTTTCGCAATTTGCAAACATATTCTGGGTGCTTTGGATCTTCATATCCTTGTGGCTGGTCCATGTATACTTCTTCCTCTTACTCACCATGTAGGAAATCATTCTTCACATCCATCTCATGCAAATTCCATCCTTTTGATGTAGCTAATGTGACAAGTGTTCTTACAGTAGACATTTTAGCTATAGGGATGAATGTTTCCTCATAATCAATGCCGTATGTCTGTGCATATCCTTTAGCTACCAATTGTGCTTTGTACTTACTTATGCTACCATCAACATTGTGCTTTACCTTGTAAACCCACTTGAAGCCTATGAGTTTCTTTCCTTGTGGCAATGGAACTAGCTTCCATGTATCATTTCCATAAAGTGAAGCCATCTCCTCATCCATATCTTTTTTCCAGTCTGCATTTCCAATTGCATCTTCAAGGTTCATCATCTTGTATTACCTTGTTCATGTAGGCACAACGATGAGCCATGTATTTGTCATACGTCAATGATTACAGTCAATTCCACATCCTCCTAGATCTTCTTGGTCCTGGGTCACTTCTCCTTGTATCATTTGCATGTGCCTTTCTTACTCTTGGAGTCTTCACAGAGGGTAATCCAAGTTCCTCATCAATGCTCTTTTTTGAATTGCTTGAATCTCCATCAATGTCTTCAAAACGTGTAGATGTTTTAGTACCAGCAAAAATCTTTTCTTTACCTTTCTTCAATGTAGTTGATGAATTTGTTGCACTAAAATTTCCACGCAACCTTCCACTCCATGGATTTGAGTTGGAACTATTGCTTGGTGATGCATCAGGTCCACTCAAAACTTGAGATTCTGCACTTGATTTTTCAACATTTCCTTTGTCATTTGAGTCAAGATTAAGTTCTTGTTTGGCATCTACATAGAAACTTGACATTTCATCAAACACTACATCTTTGCTTACCTTCACCTGTCATGTGAGTAGGTTATAGCATTTATATCCTTTTTTCTCAAGGGAGTACCCAATAAGGATATATTTTTCTACCTTTGGATCAAGCTTCATCCTCAACTCATCTAGAACATGTACATATGCAATACAGCCAAATACTTTCATATGTGATAAGGTTGGTCTTTTACCTATAAACTTCTCTTCAGGTGTAACTTGATGTACAGCAGCAATGAGAGTTTTGTTCATAATGTATATAGCAGTATGCACAAGTTCTACCCAATAAGAACGAGCCATATTCTTCTCAACCATCAAGGCTCTTGCTATTTTTGCAATATTCCTATTTTTGCATTCAACAACACAATTCTGTTGTGGTGTGTGTTGAGATAAATGTACAAGCTTATTTTCATATGAGCCATGCTTGGATAAATTTACCAAATATAAAAATAAAGAAAAAGTGGAGGAAAAAAGGAAAAAATAATAAAAGAAAAACTCTAGTCAAAATTCATGATGAGTAAAGAGATACAATATCTTGCCTTGTAGTTAGTAGCATGTAGTGGAGAAAGTGGTGAGTTAAGAAGGAGGCACAAACTTCTTCACATGCTCATTGGTTATAAAAGTGAAGTGGAAGCACATTCAAAACAAAGAGAGAAAGAGGCAAGAGCTCTTAGTAGTCGGATCTGGCCATTTTGTCATTTTGGCTTCCCTTAGACTCCTTCCAGTCGCATGTCAATTTGTACATAGCTCTGTTGCAGAGCTCATATATCACTGCATATGTAACCATTTTGTGCGTTTAAACATTCATTGGAAAGCTTATCTTGTGTACTTTTTGCATATCAAATATCCATTTGAAAACTTATGTAATTTGTGAGATATCAGTGAAAGAGTGAAGTCCAGTTTTTTAGTATAGCTGTGTAGATAGGTAGTCTATTTTGGTTAGTTACGTTTCCCAACCAAAACATATACAAATTGCATGATTTTTGTCTTGTTGGAAAGCTCTTGGCACCTACTTTTATTGTCCCAAATATCTCGTTGAGATCATTTATATTCAGTGATATATCTGTCAGATAGTAAAGTCCAGTTTTATAGTGTACTTATGTGTGCAGGTGGTCTATCTTGGTGAGTTGACTTTCCTGATCACAACTCATCCAAATTACTTGTTTTTTATCTTGTTGGAAAGATATTTGTGTCTACTTTCTCTGTACCAAATATCTTTTTCAAAGGATATATATTCCGAGATTTATCAATCCGAGAGTGAAGCTCAGTTCTTTAGCATATCTGTGTGGACAAGTAGTTCATCTTTGATAGTTGTGTTTCCTAATCAAAACTTGTCCAAATTAAGTCATTTATAGCTTGTTAGAAAGATCTCTTTGTCTACTTTGATTGACTAAAGTGTCAAGTCCATTTGAGTTTTGTATTGAGATCAGCAAGCTATCTAAGGTGCAGATGTTTGTTCAAGTGTTGGACATACAAGGGCTCACTACACACTTCCGTTGCGCATAGGAGAACTCATTCTCCACAGTTGGTATTAGAGCAAACTTGGTGTTGAAGCTTCATCAGCAGAGCTGGAGGTGAAGCAAAGCAAAAGAGGAGCTACAAAATAAGAAGGAGCTTCACAAACGCAAGAGCAAAGGACTATAACTATTCGAGGTAACTCTCAAAGTCTTTGATACTCTTCAATGGTTGACTTGGGTCAACAAGTAGAGAAGTTGGACAAGGATAACTATCCCGTGTGGAAGTTTAGAATGACCAACTACCTAATGGGCAAAGGCTTATGGGGTATTGTGAGCGGCGATGATGCTCAACCTCAAATCAATCAAGCTATGGCCACCGAAGTCCAAAGGAGGCAAGCAAAAGAATGGGAAGAGAGGAATAGGAGAGTCATGTTCCTCATTTTGCAAGTCATTACTAATGCCATGGTAGGTCATATTCAACATCTAGAGAAAGCTAAGGATGCTTGGGAAGCTCTTGAAAGGATGTATTCGACAAATACCAAAGCTAGGAAACTTCAACTCAAGAATGAGTTGAACACAATCAAGAAAAGTTCGAGTCAATCCATAGCTGAATATACTTTGAAGATTAAGGAGCTAAGCGATGCTTTAGCTTCTATTGGCTCAACGGTTGAAGACGAAGATCTTGTGTGTTATACTCTCAATGGCTTGAGAGAAGATGAAAGATGGAAGCCTTTTATAACTTCCATTAACTTGAAAGATGTATATCCAGGTTTTGAACAACTAATCCCTCATCTTGTCATAGAAGAGCTTAGATTCGGTGGTCCCAAAGGAACGGACAACCACAACCAAATGTTATATGCAGGTCGAGGTAAAGGAAGAAACTCAAGAGGAGGCTCAAGAGGAAAAGGAAGAGGTCACAACCACTCCAACTACAATCAAAACAATTCAGAAGACAACAAGGATGCATCAAATGCCAACGCACAAGGAAGAGCTCGAGGTAGAAGTAGAGGAAGAGGCCGAAGCTCCTACAATTCTCATAAAGGTATAACATGCTATCATTGTGGTAAAGTAGGACACTATGCTAGTGATTGTTGGCTGAAGAATGGAAGACCAAATGGAGGCAATAAAAGGAATCAAAGCAACTATGCAAGCACCTCAAATGAAGGAAGCAAGGACACACTACTTTCAATGAGACATGAGTATAGAAGCTCTTGTGAAGATGACAAAAAATGGTACATTGATTCAGGTTGTAGTAACCATATGTCATGCCAAGGAAGTTTGTTCACTAATCTACAGGTACCAAGTGGAAAAGGATGTGTTGAAACAGGTGATGATACTCAACACATGATTGAACACATTGGAGATATAAGGCTTGGAGATACAAGCAGAGCAAAGGTACTGTCTAATGTTCTTCATGTTCCTACAATTTCAAAGAACTTGATTTCAGTAGGACAAATGGTAGAGAAGGGTTATCATGTCATATTCAAGGAGAATGGGTGATTCATAAAGAATCCAAAAGAAGGCTTCAAGGTCATTGCTCGAGGTAGAAGAGAAGGAAGGATGTTCACTTTGGATGTCCAACATCCACATGGAAAGGTCATGTACATTCAATGTGGGAACAAGAAGTTTTCAGAGCTGGACTTATGGCACAAAAGAATAGGACACATCAACATTCCAAAGCTGAAGGACATGAGCAAACATGAAGTGGTAAGAGATCTTCCAAAATTTAATAGCATTGGACTACATGAGTTATGTGAAGCTTGTCAACTAGGAAAGCAAACGAGGCAGCCATTCAAGAGGAGCAATTATGTGGCTCCAAATGTCTTGGACTTGATACATACGGATGTATGGGGACCAACCCAAGAGGCATCAATGTCTGGTAATAGATTTTTTGTAACCTTCATTGATGATCAATCAAGAAAGGTATGGTTGTTTTGTATGAAGCAAAAATCAGAGGTGTTTTCTATATTCAAAAGATTCAAAGTTGAAGTTGAAAAGGAAACAGGAAGTTCTATCAAAACCTTAAGGTCTGATGGTGGAGGAGAATAATTCTCCAAAGAATTTTCAGATTTTCTACAAGAGAATGGGATCAAAAGGCAATTCACTTGTAGGTATACACCACAACAAAATGGAGTAGCTGAGAGGAAAAATAGGCAAATTGCTAAAATTGCAAGATGCATGCTCAACGAGATGAAGGTACCATTGTACTATTGGGCTGAAGCTACCACAACCGCCATTTACTTGATGAACACGTCCACAACATCGGGAATACATCACTTGACTCCTGAAGAGGTATATACCAATAAGAAACCTGATCTTGCACACCTCAAAGTGTTTGGATGTGTTTGCTTTGTTCACATTCCACAAGAAGTTAGAACAAAGATGGAACCAAGGTCAGAAAAATGCATTTTCATCGGCTACTCGACGGAGCAAAAAGGATACAAGTATTACAACCCTAGAACAAAGGAATTAAGAGTCTCGCGAGATGTGGCCTTTGATGAACTAAGACCATGGTATGAAGATAAAGGAAAGGAAAAGATTCTTGAAGAAGATTGTGATGATTATGCATGAACAAATCAAAGAGAAGTTCAACAATCAAGCACAAAGGCTTCAGGTCCAGAGGCATCTACATCAAATGAAGAATGTAGATGTTTATATGAATGTAGAGTCATTCTTTGTCTCCAAATTCAGCTCATAGTAGAGCCAAAGAGGCAAGTGCTACTCCAAACAGTGAGGTAGATGCAAGTGAAGAAGAATATGAAGAGGTAATCACTCCGATGGTAAAGCTAAATAGGTTAAAGAAGCAACTCTCTGAAGGCGATGCAAGAAGATCTTCAAGGACAAGGTATCCAACTCAAAGGTTGAGTTATGATAGTTTTATGGCGACACATTTTGCATACATGATGCAGGTTATCAAAGACAAAGAGCCTGAGACATATGAAGAAGCTTGCACACAAAAGGAATGGAAGCAAACTATGAAAGAGGAGATCAAAGCTCTCAAAGATAATCACACATGGGAGCTAGTGCCAAAGAAAGAAGGTATGAAGATTGTTCCAAACAAATGGGTGTTTAAAGTAAAGAGGAATGATGATGGTTCACTAGCTAGATATAAAGCTAGATTAGTTGCCAAAGGATTTAAACAAACACAATGCATAGATTATGATGAAGTTTTCAGCCCCCTTGCAAAGATGGGAACTATCAAAACCTTAATAGCAATTGGTGCTTCAAGGAGATGGCCATTATATCAACTCGACATCAAAAATGCCTTTCTCAATGGAGAACTACAAGAAGAGGTATATATGAGTCAACCGGTTGGATTTGAAGATGAAAACCATCCAGATTTTGTTTGCAGGTTGAAGAAGGCACTTTATGGCTTGAAGCAAGCACCAAGAACATGGAATCAGAGATTGGTAGAGTATCTAACTAAGTGTGGATACAACCCAAGTAGTGCAGATCCTTCGTTGTACATGAAGAAGGAAGAAAATAGAGAGGTATATATTTGGATATATGTCGATGATCTCATCATAACAGGAAATGATGTTACAGGGATTAAAGATATCAAAAAGAAGCTTGGTAAGGAGTTTAAAATTTCAGATCTTGGAGAGCTGAAATATTTTTTAGGAATTGAAGTTGTTTATGGAAAGAGTGGCATCTACTTGATGCAAAGGAAGTACTTGTTGGATGTTCTTTTCAGATTTGGAATGAGTGAATGCAAACCACTCACTCAACCCATGGACACAAATACAAAGATTTGTTCAAATGATGGAGAACCATTGGAAGATGTAACGACATACAGAAGCATTGTAGGATCATTTGTCTATGCAAACATTACAAGACCTGATTTGTCTTATGTTGTTGGTGTACTTTCTCAGTTTATGCAAGCCCCGACAAGTGAACACTTAAATTCAGCCAAGAGAGTGTTGAGATACATAAAGCATACAGTTAATCATGCTTTGTTTTACAAGTTTGATGAAGAACTGCAAGTCAAAGGCTTTAGTGATGCTGATTGGGCAAGTTCAAAGGAAGATAGAAGATCAACCTCAGGTTATGTGTTCATGATAGGAAGCAAACCTATCACATGGAGCTCAAAGAAACAACCTACTGTTGCACTTTCATCTATGGAGGCTGAATATAGAGGATTAGCTTTTGCCACATGTGAAGCAGTGTGGATTAAAAAGCTTTTGGCTGATCTTGGAGTGCAGGTTGGAACCATCCCTATATACGGTGATAACATGTCAAGTATTTACTTGGCAAGCAATCCTATGTTTCATGCAAGGAGCAAGCACATAGAGGTCCACTACCACTATGTAAGGAAGAAGGTGCTGAGCAAAGATGTGGAGGTAAAGTTCATCAGAACCAAAGAGCAGGTTGCAGATATGTTTACAAAGTTCTTGGATGCTTCTAAACTCAAAGGTTTCAAGGATGCGATAAATTTGAAGGACATGGATGAAGATAACTCCCAAATGAGCTTGAGGGGAGTGTTGAAGATAAATGTACAAGCTTATTTTCATATGAGCCATGCTTGGATAAATTTACCAAATATAAAAATAAAGAAAAAGTGGAGGAAAAAAGGAAAAAATAATAAAAGAAAAAGTCTAGTCAAAATTCATGATGAGTAAAGAGATACAATAACTTGTCTTGTAGTTAGTAGCATGTAGTGGAGAAAGTGGTGAGTTAAGGAGGCACAAACTTCTTCACATGCTCATTGGTTATAAAAGTGAAGTGGGAGCACATTCAAAACAAGGATAGAAAGAGGCAAGAGCTCTCAGTAGTCGGATCTGGCCATTTTGTCATTTTGGCTTCCCTTAGACTCCTTCCAACCGCACGTCAGTTTGTACACAGCTCTGTTGCAGAGCTCATATCTCACTGCATATGTAACCATTCTGTGTGTTCAAACATTCATTGGAAAGCTTATCTTGTGTACTTTTTGTATATCAAATATCGCTTTGAAAACTTATGTAATTTGTGAGATATCAGTGAAAGAGTGAAGTCCAATTTTTCAGTATACATTTGTAGATAGGTAGTCTGTTTTGGTCGGTTGAGTTTCCCAAACAAAACATATCCAAACTGCATGATTTTTGTCTTGTTGGAAAGCACTTGGCATCTACTTTCATTGTCCCAAATATCTCATTACGATCATTTATATTCTATGAGATATCTGTCAGATAGTAAAGTCCAGTTTTATAGTGTACTTATGTGTGCAGGTGGTCTATCTTGGTGAGCTGAGTTTCCTAATCAAAACTCATCCAAATTACTTGTTTTTTATCTTGTTGGAAAGCTATTTGTGTCTACTTTCTCTGTACCAAATATCTTTCTCAAAGGATATATATTCAAAGATTTATCAGTCCGAGAGTGAAGCTCAGTTCTTTAGCATATCTGTGTGGATAGGTAGTTCATCTTTGACAGTTGTGTTTCCTAATCAAAACTTGTCCAAATTAAGTCATTTATAGCTTGTTAGAAAGCTCTCTTTTTCTAATTTGATTGACTAAAGTCTCAAGTCCATTTGAGTTTTGTATTGAGAGCAGCAAGCTATCTAAGGTGCAGATGTTTGTCCAAGTGTTGGACATACAAGGGCTCACTACACGCTTCTGTTGCGCATAGGAGAACTCATTCTCCACAGTGTGTACCTACATGAGAACTAACATGGAATTCCATGACTTTTAAGAAAGTTGTTGAAGTCATTTGACATTATTCACCTCCTCCATCAGACATTATACTTTATTGTCTGCTTTTCCACCATAGCCTTAAAAATTTTGGCAGTGAGTGGACACCTCACTCGTCTCTTTCATGAAATATACCCATACTTTTCATGTATTTTCATCAATGAAAGTAACATAAAACCTGCAACCACTTATAGATGTGGTCTTTGCAGGACACCAAACATTTGCATGTACTATTTCTACCACATTCTCACTAACATGCTTGTCATGTGGAAATGATGCTCTTGATTGTTTACCAAATTGATATGTTGCACATACCTTGCTACACTTATGTGTTACTCGAGTATATTTGATGTGAACCTTTTCCCTATACATGGGCACTTTTTACTCTAGTGCTAGCTAGAGGTTTTTCCCCATGCTACCACATACATGATTTACTCATATGTGTTGGTACTTTGTACCTAGGGATATTATTCAGCTCTTACCTTAGTTTTGATCATCATCAATAGAGAGAGCTATTATAGCCATCCATCCTCTCCATGTGTCTTGTTGTGTTTGTGTTCCTTGTGTGTGCTTCTTGTGTGGGCACTTCTATACACACCCAACTGTGGTATCAAAGAAAGTTCAATTCCTTCTCAAGTTTTGGTTTTTTGCATCACGGCACGCGTGCACTTTTAACCATGAAAATCAACTTTGGAGCATAGAATAGTGAATTCCAATAGCCAAGGAACATTTCCAACAATCACACTAGGATTTTGCCCCCATTTTGAAGCCATTCATGCAGGCAGAATTGCCACAAACATGATGTTTTGTGAGCTAAAATTTTAGGTTTTATCGAAGTAAAGATTTTGTCACATTCTTGTTCTTTAGTGAAATGGCAAGCAGCAATGACTTTTTTGGCATGCTTCAAGCTGAAGATAAGCTTGATGGGACCAACTATCTAATTTGATCTTACATTATGAAGCATGTTCTTGTTGCAAAACAACTTTGGAACATAGTGGTAGATGTAGATCGAAGACCCGGAGGTTCTTCTACTTCATAGTCTACTATCACAGATGGTGCTTCTTCTTCTTCAAGTACAATGGTTTCTTCTTCTCCACCTACACAGAAGCAGCTTAGATGTGATGGAAAAGATGCTCAAGCTCATGCATTGATTGCGCTTTCTATGAAGTGTCATATAGTTCCACACATTCGATCATGTTCTACATCAAGACAAGCATGGGACACTCTTGCTTTTTTGTATACGGTGCATAATGAAGCACATGTTGCATACTTGAGGATGCAAATTGAGGATGTATGTATGGCTGAAAATGAGTTTGTGGATGTGTATGTGACACTCATCAAGGACTTGAAAGAGCAAGTGGCAAACATAGATGAGATTATTCTAGATGCATCACTCATCTCTACATTGTTGAAAGGATTACCAAATCTTTTCAATGCTTTGCTATTGCAATCCATTTTTTTGCAAAAGGAAATCCCAATATGTATGCATGTGATGAAGTTGTGTCTCTTCTTTTGCATGAAGAGCAATCTAGAGTGAATAGGAGTGGTTTGATTGAGGGAACACAAGCACTTGCTATTGCAAAAGGGAAAGCAAGGATGGTTCAGCTTTGTGTTCATCAAAACCAAAGCCTCAACCTTCCTCTTCCACTCATTCCTCTAATGATGCTGATTTGCAGAAGAAGAAGAGATCCAAATTGTTGGAGATAGATGTTTGCGGAAGCACGCGAATAGCACAAGGAAGAAGAAGAAGCTTGGAGCACAAACACACAATAGTGAATGTATTAGTAGAGAATGTACAAAGATAAGTAGCCCATTAGGGCAATAGGCGTATATACAAGCCGGGGGAAAAAAACCTCCTAAAGAGGGAAAAAAGTGCCCCGGCGGTCCTAGTGTGTTCACACACATCACTACCTAAATATATCAACAAATCCCCCCTGGGAGTGATGCGGTGAACAAGGAGTTGGCACTCATGTATAAGGAAGTGCCAAGCTATGTGGAAATCACTCCACAAAAGGAAGTAAGCCCAAAGCTTTGCAGAAAGCTTCAAACTTCTCCCTAAGCAAAGCCTTCGTGAAAAGGTCTGCAATGTTCTCCTGCGTGGGCACATATGCCAAGTTGATCTCGCCAGCAGAGAACCTCTCCCTGACATAGTGATAATGCACCTCAACGTGCTTAGTGCGAGCATGGAACACAAGGTTCCTCGCAACTGCCAATGCGCTCTGACTGTCAGTGAAGATGGTGGTGGCAGAAGACTGGCCAACACCCAAATCAGTCATAAGGCGTCTGAGCCACACACACTCAACAGTCGCTGTGAAAGCTGTCCTATACTCAGCCTCACAACTAGAAGTGGCCACAGTAGGCTGCTTCTTGCTCAACCAAGATATACATGAGCTACCAAGCATGAAGCAAAAACCACTGGTGGACACACGAGTGTCATAGCAACCAGCCCAATCTGAGTCAGAAAAAGCATGCAAATCTGGCGATAGTGATCCCCCCTTGGGATAAAACAACCCAAGTAGCCGATTACCACTCAAGTAGCGAAAGATGCACTTAACCGCCTTCCAATGCGTGACTCCTGGGCAATGCATAAACCTGCTCATCTGTGAGACACCAAACTGAATATCTGGCTGAGTAATGCATAAGTAAATCAAGCATCCAACACTCTGCTGATAGAGAATGGCATCAAATGCATCTCCAACATCATGAAGACTCAATCGTAAACCTGTCTCCATAGGAGTGGCAATAGGCTTACAGTCTTCAAGGCCAAAACGCTGCAATAATGTGTTAATATATTTCCTTTGACACAAAGCCATTCCACCATCAACTTGCATAAACTGAATGCCCAAATAGTTATGCAAATGCCCCAAATCAGACATCTCAAATGAGGCATGCAAATCAGCCTTAAAATCAGCAATATGCTTCTCAATAGGACCAGTGAGCAGCATGTCATCAACATAGACAACAATGATCAGAAGCACATCATTAGCACGCTTAACATATAAGGTGCTTTCAGTTGGACTGTTCTCAAAACCATGTACAATCAGATAGGCATGTATCTTCTCATACCAAGCACGTGGTGCTTGCTTTAAACCATATAACGCCTTCTTTAACCTGCACACCTGGTTTTCATGGCCTTTCTGCACAAACCACGGGGTTGAAAAACATACACTTCTTCATGCAAGTCACCATTCAGAAATGTTGTTTTAATGTCCAACTGATGTACATGCCAACCATGATGGGCTGCAATGTCTCATCAAAATCAATGCCTCTTTCCTACACATAACCCTTTGCAACAAGCCTAGCCTTATACCTGTCAACTGTACCATCAGGTTTACGCTTCAGCTTGTATACCCACTTAGTGCCCATGGCCTTCTTGCCAGGAGGCAAGTCACATAAAGACCATGTACCATTCTTCATTATAGCATCATATTCAGATTGCATAGCAGCCATCCAATTTTCTGAATTCTGTGCTTCATCAAAAGAAACAGGCTCATTCTCATCACAGAGGCTAGACGCAGCCATAGCATAGCAATGTGATGGAAAGGAGGCACTATGAGAGCCTGAACGAGTACGATATGACAAAGGTGCATCTAATTTGTTGTCACGCAAAGTCTACACTAGCCATTTTGGCATAGTTTTTGCCTGCTCAATATCAGCTCTCTCATCAACAAGTGCATCATGTAAATCTGCATCAGAAATGGAATGATCTACATCATCATATGAAACCTGCAAAGCCTGAGAAGTTGCCTCATTAGGACCAGCACTAGACTGTCCACCTGTAAAAAGAGGCATCAAAGTATCATACATGTCTTTAGAGCTAACAGATGTCTCCTTAGTACATGAAAGCAATGGCTAAATAGCATCTTCCACAAAGACAACATCACTGCTAACCAGAATGCGTTTAGTCTGTGGATGATAGAGACGATAGCCTTTACTTTCAGAACTGTACCCAACAAAAATACATTTTACTGCTTTATCATCCAATTTTCTACGATGTTGTTCAGGCACTAGTGCATATGCCAAACAACCAAAAACCCGCAGATGAGCAATAGATGGCTTGCGATCATGCCAAGCCTCATATGGCGTGATAGACTGTAGCGCTTTAGTGGGACACCTGTTAAGTACATATGTTGCACACATGACAGCCTCAAGCCAGAAACTATGTGGTAAAGCGTGACTCTTGACCATACACCTCGCCATCTCCATGAGTGACCTGTTCTTCCATTTAGCAACTCCATTCTGTTGAGGTGTATACGGCACTGTACACTAGTGTTTTATCCCACGTTCATCCAGAAATGCATTAAAATCAGAAGACATATATTCCCCCCCTCAATCAGAATGGAGGGTGCCCATTTTACATGCTGACAAATTTTCAGCCAAAACCAAAAACTGTTTGAAGCACAAAAACACTTCGGACTTTGCCTTCAATGGATATACCCATGCATGCCTGGAAAAATCATCAATGAAAGTCACGAAGTAAAGATAGTTTCCAAAAGAAGGTGTCTGCATAGGACCACAGACATCACTATGTACAAGCTGCAATTTCTGCGTAGCCCCAAACTGAGCCATCTTTTGGAAAGGAGGAACGTTGCATTTTGCCCAAAATACAGCCTTCACATACATGTTTTCCAGGTGCCTCAAGCTTGGGCAAAGAAGACACCATATCAGATTTCTGCAGGCGTAGCAAACTAGCAAAATTCAGATGACCAAAGCGTGCATGCCAAAGCTTTGCATCTGAGATAGCCTGAGAATCATGAACCCCACATGCCGAGTCATTCATAGATCTTTCATAGTCTATGAGCTTATATAGCCCAAGACATAAAATGCCAGAAGCAATAATAACATCGCCATTTGACAGATCATGAACTCTACATCTGTCATCAACAAATTTCACAACCAAGCCAATCTTGGCTAATGCAGAAACTGATAACAAATTCTTCTTGATCCCTGGCACAAATAAAGCATCTGACAAGGTGAAAGAACTACCATCAGTAGTAGTCAGAATGATCTTACCAACTCCCATAACAGGATAAGAGGAGTTGTTGGCGCATGTGACAGTATTCCCTGTAGGGGCAGGCTCGAGTGAAGAGAAGAAACTGCGCTGCGAGGTAATATGTTTGGTCGCCCCACTGCCAAAGTACCAAACATCTGAGTCCACTGCAGACATGCACTGTTCATGAGAAGATGGGTCAAAACTGCAAACCATAGTAAACGCCCATTCTTCTTCCTGCACAAGATTAGCAGACTCTGTTTTTGGTGTAGAGGCCTCTGCAACAACCATTCCAGCCTCTTTCTTCTTTGCCTCTTTTGTAGCCAGTTTTGGACAGTTCTTTATGATATGATCATTCCCTTTACAGTACTTGCAAAACAATTTTTGCTTTTCTGATTTGTTCTCATCTTTATCCTAGTTCTTCGAATGTGCAGCATTTGCAGATTTCTGCTTACTAGTAGAAGAGCTCCATTTTCCTTTGCCCTTCTGACTAGCCAGGAAAGCTTGATCTGCAACACGCATAATGGACCTGTTCTGCCTGGACTGATCTTCCTGCAACAGAACAGAGACTAACTCCTCAAATGATAAGGCATTCGGATTGCCTTTCATCATCAACCGAAGAGTAGAAGCAAAACTCTAATATGAATCAGGAAGACCATTCAGAACGGTCTGCACAAGTGAGCTATCTGGTATAACCTCATCAACAGAAATCAACTGTTCCTTCAAATCTTTGATCTTTGTTAGGAAACTGTCCATAGAATCACCTTCATTCATGTGCTCACTCTCCAACTGTTTTCGGAGGTAAGCAACACGAGCCTCATTCCTAGCTTGGTACAATGTGGTTAGTGTATCCCAAGCATCCCTAGCTGTTCTGCAAGAGCGAATATGAGGAGTAATGGCATGTTTGATAGACAAAGTTATCAATGCATGTGCCTGGGCATCTCTGCCATCCCAACGAATTTGCTCTGCAGTAGGTGCAACAGAAACAGCAGCACAAAGAGGAATCTGCGGAATATCATCTTCGACACCATCTTCATCAGCTCCAGCATCTGTATTTGAAGTACCTGTAGTTGCATGTGTAACAAGACGTCTTTCAATACCCTGCACAATGTTCCACAGTCCTTTTGCAACCAATACATGTCACATCATATAAGCCCATAATGGGTAGTTGGTACCATCCAACTTATCCTCAACAGCCAACATACGGAATACATCACTGCTTTCATCCATGGCCGGTGACTAAAATACCTTGATGCAGAAAATTGACTGTATCTCAAAAAGTTGAACAGAACTACCCAGACGAGTTCTGCTAGACCTGTAGCAGACTCTGAGACGCTTAAACTGGCGAACAGAAACTAGTATATACCTTTGGCACAAAAAGATGAAATAGCCTACACAAGCTCTGTGATAGTGCGTTCGGAGGCCAAAACGAGCTTAGATCGCGATTTCGTGCAATTCTGAGACTGCAAATGGAGAAGTGTCGATGGCACCCTAGATGAAGCGATGACCTGCTCTGATACCAATTGTTGGAGATAGATGTCTGCGGAAGCACGCGAACAGCACAAGGAAGAAGAAGAAGCTTGGAGCACAAACACATAATAGTGAATGTATTACTAGAAAATGTACAAAGATAAGTAGCCCATTAGGGCAATAGGCGTATATACAAGCCAGGGGAAAAAAACCTCCTAAAGAGGAAAAAAAGTGCCCCGGCGGTCATAGTGTGTTCACACACATCACTACCTAAATATATCAACACAAATATTGTGGAAAGGTTGTTCATACTATTAATGAGTGTAGAAAGGTTTCTAAGCGCAATGAAAAGAAGAAGGAATCCGGCATGTTTATTGTTGAAAATTTAGCAAATGCAAAGAATAATGAAGCGAACATGGCTCAATATTTTTGGGCATGTGTTGTTACATGTCATTATGATGCATCTTTGCATTCTAAATGTATGGTTGTGAGTGAGATTGATTCAAATTGGTTCTTTGATACAGGTGCTTTAAAGCACATAACTTCATGCAAAAGATTTTGTGCATCTTTGAAAGATGCACCTAAAGGAGGACAAGTGGTGTGTGCAAAAAATGCCTCTTATCCTATCATTGGAGTAGGATAAATTGAGCTTATAACTCCAAATGGAGGTGCGATTCTCTTGAAAAATGCATTGCATGCACCCGGTATCAAGAAGAACTTAATTTTAGTTCCATTGATTGCCAAAGCTAGACTTCATGCACACTTTGTTGATGATAAATGTATGGTTCATGATTTTATCAATAGTGATATTATTATGATGTCCGGTACATTATGTAATGGTTTGTATCATATGGATACATACAAGAGGGCTGCCTCAAATGCCTTGGGTGCTCATACTTTTTCCGTGGCTGAAATGGATCTTTGGCATGCTCCTTTTGGTCACTTGAACTTCAATAGTTTGCTTTACTTGCAAAATAAGGACATGGTTATTGTATTGCCAACACTTGAGTCTATTGAAAAGCATGCATGTGAAGGTTGCATTCTTGGAAAAATGCATCATGCTTCTTTTCCAAAAGATACTCATACATACACTACAAGAAAATTGCAGCTTGTTCATAGTGATGTATGTGATCCCATCAAGAGTCCATCTTTTGGGTAGCATGTATATTTCATTACCTCCATTGATGGTGCTACTTGACATACATGGGTGTATCCTATGAAAGCAAAGAATGAGGTATTTTCTTGCTTCAAAGAATTTTTAGCTATGGCTGAAACTTTCTTCAAACAAGCTTTTGACTTTATGCATGGATCGTGGTGGTGAATACATGTCACATGATTTTAATGCTTTTCTTCATAAAAGAGGTATTTCACACCAATGTACAGTGCCATATACACCTCAAAAAAGTGGTGTTGCTGAGCGTAAAAATAAAACTCTCCTTGAAAGGGCACGATGTATGGTTAAAGTGAAACACCTTCTTGATAAGTTTTGGATGGAAGTGGTCATGTGTGCAAACTATGTGTTGAATCACTGCCCTACAAAAGCATTGAGAGTCATTACTCCTTATGAGACTTCAAGTGGACATAAGCCTATGGTTAGCCATATGTGCATGTTTGGTTGTTTGGCATATGCTCTTGTGCTATCTCAACAATGTCACAAACTTGATGACAAAGGCAAAGACATGTATATTTGTTGGTTATAATGCTAAAAGTAAGGGATATTGTTTGTATCATCCATTGACAAACACAATCACTGTGAGTGGGGATGTGGTATTGCTGAAAATTCAGTTTTCCCTCTACTTGAATGCAAAAAACAGCCAACAGTTAGCTCACAAGATATGTTTGATACACTCATGCCTTTGTTCCAAAATGGTGCGCTTGACTATAGCCATGTAGACCAGCCAAATGAGTCTCAAATGGCTAAAAACTTCTAGAAAAATAAAGTTGAAAATGCAGAGAATTTCCAGCCAAACATGGCTGGAATGTTTCAACCAAAAATTATCAAAATTGTTGGAAATTTCTAGCCATATATGGTTGAGCATCTGTGTCAAAATATGGCTGAAAATAAGCATGAAATTCAGCCCATGCATGATATTTGTTGGAGTTAGACGTCTACGGAAGCACGCAAATAACACAAGGAAGAAGAAGAAGCTTGGAGCACAACACACAATACTGAATGTATTACTAGAGAATGTACAAAGATAAGTAGCCCATTAGGGCAATAGGCGTATATACAAGCCGGGGGAAAAAAACCTCCTAAAGAGGGATAAAAGTGCCCCGGCAATCCTAGTGTGTTCACACCCATCACTACCTAAATATATCAACAAATCCCCCTGGGAGTGATGCAGTGAACAAGGAGCTGGCACTCATGTATAATGAAATGCCAAGCTATGTCGAAATCACTCCACAAAAGGAAGTAAGCCCAAAGCTTTGCGGAAAGCTTCAAACTTCTCCCTAGGCAGAGCCTTCATGAAAAGTTCTGCAATGTTCTCCTGTGTGGGCACATATGCCAAGCTGATCTCCCCAGCAGAGAACCTCTCCCTGACATAGTGATAATGCACCTCAATGTGCTTAGTGTGAGCATGGGACACAGGGTTCATCGCAACTGCCAATGTGCTCTGACTGTCAGTGAAGATGGTGGTGGCAGAAGTCTGACCAACACCCAAATCAGCCATAAGGTGTCTGAGCCACACACACTCAACAGTCGTTGGGAAAGCTTCCCTATACTCAGCCTCACAACTGGAAGTGGCCAGAGTAGGTTGCTTGCTCAACCAAGATATACATGAGCTACCAAGCATGAAGCAAAAGCCACTAGTGGACATACGAGTGTCATAGCAACCAGCCTAATCAGAGTCAAAAAAAGCATGCAAATCTGGCGATGATGATCCCCCCTTGGGATAAAACAACCCAAGTAGCCGAGTACCACTCAGATAGCAAAAGATGCACTTAACTGCCTGCCAATGCTTTGACTCTTGGGCAATGCATAAACCTGCTCATCTGTGAGACAGCAATCACTAGATTGTCCACCTATAAAACGAGGCAACAAAGTATCGTACATGTCTTTGGAGCTAACATATGTCTCCTTAATACATGAAAGCAATGGCTGAATAGCATCTTCCACAAAAACAACATCACGGCTAACCAGAATGTGTTTAGTTTGTGGATGATACAGACGATAGCCTTTACTTTCTGAACTGTACCCAACAAAAATACATTTTACTGCTTTATCATCCAATTTTTTGCAATGTTGTTCAGGCACTAATGCATATGCCAAACAACCAAAAACATGCAGATGAGCAACAGATGGCTTGCGATCATGCCAAGCCTCATATGGAGTAATAGACTGTAGCGCTTTAGTGGGACACCTGTTCAGTACATATGTTGCACACATGACAGCCTCAAGCCAAAAACTATGTGGTAAAGCCTAACTCTTGACCATACACCTCGCCATTTCCATGAGTGACCTGTTCTTTCGTTCAGCAACTCCATTCTGTTGAGGTATACATGGCACTGTAGATTGGTGTTTTATCCCATGTTCAGCCAAAAATGCATTAAAATCAGAAGACATATATTCCCCCCCTTGATTAGAACGGAGGATGCCCATTTTACATGCTGACAAATTTTCAGCCAAAACAAAAAACTATTTGAAGCACATGAACACTTCGGACTTTGCCTTCAATGGATATACCCATGCATGCCTGGAAAAATCATCAATGAAAGTCACAAAGTAAAGATAATTCCCAAAAGAAGGTGTCTGCATAGGACCACAGACATCACTATGTACAAGCTGCAATTTCTGAGTAGCCCAAACTGAACCATCTTTTGGAAAGGACAAACGCTGCATTTTGCTCAAAATATAGCCTTCACAAACATGTTTGGGCAAAGAGGACACCATTTCATATTTCTGCAGGCATAGCAAACTAGGAAAATTCAGATGACCAAAGCGTGCATGCCAAAGCTTTGCATCTGACATAGCCTGAGAATCATTTACTGCACATGCCAAATCATTTACAAGATCTTTCATAGCCTATGAGCTTATACAGCCACGACATAAAATGTGAGAAGCAATAATCACATCGCCATTTGACAGATCATGAACTGTACACCTGTCCTCAACAAATTTCACAACCAAGCCAATCTTGGCTAATGCTGAAACTGATAACAGGTTCTTCTTGATCCCTGGCACAAATAAAGCATCTGACAAAGTGAAAGAACTACCATTAGCAGTAGCCAAAATGATCTTACCAACTCCCATAAGAGGATAAGAGGAGTTGTTGGCGCATGTAACAGTATTCCTTGTAGGGGCAGGCTCAAGTGAAGAGAAGAAATCGCACTGCGAGGTAATATGTTTGGTCGCCCCATTGTCAAAATACCAAACATCTGAGTCTACTACAGACATGCACTGCTCATGAGAAGATGGGTCAAAACTGCAGACTCTGTTTTTGGTGTAGAGGCCTTTGCAACAACCATTCCAGCCTCTTTCTTCTTCCTGCACAAGATTAGCAGACTCTGTTTTTGGTGTAGAGGCCTTTGCAACAACCATTCCAGCCTCTTTCTTCTTCGCCTCTTTAGCAGTCAGTTTTGGACAGTTCTTTATGATATGATCATTCCCCTTACAGTACTTACAAAACAATTTCTACTTTTCTTATTTCTTCTCATCTTTATCTTCCATCTTCGAATGTGAAAAATTAGCAGATTTCTGCTTACTAGTTGAAGAGCTCCATTTTCCTTTGCCCTTCTGACTAGCCAGGAAAGCTTGATCTGCAACTCGCATAATGGACTTGTTATGCCTGGACTGATCTTCTTGCAACAGAACAGAGACTAACTCCTCAAATGATAAGGCATTTGGATTGCCTTTCATCATCAACTGAAGAGTATAAGCAAAACTTTGATATGAATCAGGAAGACCATTCAAAACGGTCTGCACAAGTGAGCTATCTGGTATAACCTTATCAATAGAAATCAACTGTTCCTTCAAGTCTTTGATCTTCGTTAGGAAACTATCCATACAATCACCTTCATTCATGTGCTCACTCTCTAACTATTTTCGGAGGTAAGCAACACGAGCCTCATTCCTAGCTTGGTACAATGTGGTAAGTGTCTCCCAAGCATCCTTAGCTGTTCGACAAGAGCGAATGTGAAAAATAATGGCACGTTTGACAAACAAAGCTATCAATGCATGTGCTTGGGCATCTCTGCCTTCCCAACGAATCTGCTCTGCAATAGGTGCAGCAGATGCCATAGCACGAATAGGAATATGCAAAATATCATCATCTTCGACACGTTTTGCATCAGCTTCAATACCTACAATTCTAACAGTTGCAGGTGTGATAGGACGTTTTTCGACACCCTGCACAATGTTCCATAGTCCTTTTGCAACCAACACATGTCGCATCATATAAGCCCATAACGGTTAGTTGGTACCATCCAACTTATCCTCAACAGCCAACATACGGAATACATCACTGCTTTCAGCCATGGCCGATGACTAACATACCTTGGTGCAGAAAATTGATGCTATCTCAAAAAGTTGAACAGAATTGCCCAAACAAATTCTGCTAGACATGTAGCAAACTTTGAGGCGCTTATACTGGCGAACAAAAACTAGTATATACCTTTGGCACAAAAAGACAAAATAGCCTGCACAAGCACTGCAATAGTGCATTCGGAGGCCGAAACGAGCTCAAGTCGCGATTTCGACACCACAAAGTGAAGCTGTTTTGATCTCGAAAACACGTTGAGTATGCTCACCAAAATTCGTGCAATTTTGAGACTGCAAATGGAGGAGTGTCGGCGGCACCCTATATGAAGCGATGACCTGCTGTGATACCAATTGTTGGATTTAGAGGTTTGCGGAAGCACGTGAACAACACAAGGAAGAAGAAGAAACTTGGAGCACAACACACAATATTGAATGTATTACTAGAGAATGTACAAAGATAAGTAGCCACATTAGGGCAATAGGCGTATATACAAGCTAGGGGAAAAAAACCTCCTAAAGAGGGAAAAAAGAGCCCCGACGGTCCTAGTGTGTTCACACACATCACTACCTAAATATATCAACAATATTCATGTTGATTATATATTGCATAATGAACAATGAACACATGTCTGTCAAGAGTGCACAAACTATGCCAAAGTGGCAACAAACTTTGCAGGACAGCAAACTGAGTGCATGTTTAGTTGGTAGAACAAGATCAAGCTCTCACCATGCATCAAGTAATTTTGTGGATTATTCTCTTGTTGTAACAGCATGTAATGAAGAGCCACTTACTTTTGAAGATGCATGTGATGATCCACAATGGATGAGTGCTATGCAATTAGAAACAGATTCCATACATAGGAATGGTACTTGGGAGTTATGCGAATTGCCAAAAGGAAAAATGTCATTGGTACAAAGTGGGTTTACAAGATTAAGAGAAAGTCTGATGGTAGCATTGATTGCTACAAAGCAATATTGGTTGCCAAAGGATATCGACAACAATATGGCATAGGCTATGATGCAAATTTTGAAGTATTTTGATGGTGATGCACCACAGTCCGCTCTGCTTTTTGAGAGCTCCATGACAATATCCTCAGAGTAGAAAATTGAGCTCCTAGGGCTGCACATAGTACTCCTCACAGAGGCTAAAAAATACGCAGAAAAACACAGTATACAGGGAGCACAAACACAGACTTCTTAGGTGTTACAAATGCGATCGAACTTATAGTCTGTGACTGACTAGGCCACTATATGCTTTATTAAAGATCATATACAAAGAAGTGTCTGATGGACATTTGGCCTTTCACATGGACACTAACGGTAACAATATCCCACTAAAGGCCAATATTGCTAAAGTAATTATGGGATAAAAATAAAGAATGATAAAGAATATCTGAGTGTAAGTATACAAACTATACCTCCCACCTGACGGGCATGTTACACAGTATACAAGTGACTGAGTAAGATCATGAATCAAGTAACCCCCATCAAGTGACAATAGTGTCGAAAGCTATCCTATGGTAGAGCCTTAGTCAAAGCATCTGTAGCATTATCTCGAGTGTGAACCTTCTCAAGAATAATGCGCTCATTGGCTAAGCAATCTCTAATGAAGTGATACCTTACCTCAATGTGCTTGGTTTTTGCATGATAGACTGGATTCTTAGCCAAAGCAAAGGCACTCTGACTGTCACTAAGCAAATGAGGTACATGTTGAGGTAAATCCATATCATAAGCAAGATGAGAAAGACACAATGCTTCCTTACATGCCTCACTTGTTGCAATATACTCTGCTTTTGTGGTGGAAACAACTATACATTCTTAAAAACAAGATCTCCAAGAGATAGCACGTCCAACAAAATGAAAAATGTATCATGATGTAGACTTACGATTGTCTACACAACCAGCATAGTTAGAATCTGTGTAACCAATAATGGATGCTTTCCCCCTACTTAAGCATAGAAACTTGTTCTTAGTGCCACTCATATATCTCAAAATCATTTTGACCACTTCCTAATGTCTCTTGCCAGGAGTAGACATACGTCTGCTCACAACTCCCACTGCAAATGCAATGTCTGGTCTTGTAGCTACCATGGCATACATGAGACTACCAACAACAGACTGATAGGGGATTTTGGTCATGAATTCCTTTTCCTCATCTGATTTGGTGCAATCATCCTTTCTCAATTTCACATATGTGGGTAAAGGTGTACTCAATGCCTTTCCACCCTGCATATTGAACCTATTGTGAGAAGAGATGGTGATACACTGAAAAGATGATGCTCGTGTTGCAATAACCTGCTCTACACCTACCAAGTTTCACTCTAGGAATGCTTAATAGACATTTATGCTTGCTAATGATGCAATAAAACCTCCTTAGTACTTTGGAAGATCATTCTCCAATTGATGCATCAAAATAGGTAACTCAACACAAAACAGATGATCAAAAACTTGTTATTTTGCGACGATGATCACTCTGGTATTTTACTTAGAGCTCACAATATGCTAGAAATTAACTAGATACATTTTTCACACATTCAACTGAATTTATAATTAATCTAAAGCAAAAATTGTGATGAATTTTAATGGACTATACTAAGAGAAATCAATTTAGGAACATTGGGGTGTCATCTCAACTTTTCAGGAGTACACTACCTACATACATAGGTCACTTCAAACTGATGTAGCTCACACAATAAAGATCCAAATGTGATGAAAATTAATATCAAGCAAATAGACTTATCACTTTACCTTGAGCACTCTCTTGGCTGCTTCCATATGTGGCTTTCTTAGCTTATGCATAAATTGATTGAGTATGCTAACACTATAGCAAATATCCACCCTTGTGAGAGTAGCATAATTCAAGATTCCTACTAAGCTTTGATAGCTTGTGATATCATCAATGACTTCTCCTTCATAAGTACTTAGCTTATGGTTCATCTCCATGGGTGTACCTTCACACTTAGTATTTTTCATCTTGAAGTTAGAAAGCATGTCAAGTACATACTTCCTCTGAGTCATGTAGATGCCAGAATCTGTATACATGAGTTCTAGCCCAAGGAACTATCTTAGAGGTCCAAAATCATTGATCTTGAATTCATCCTTCACTCTAGCCTTTACCTGCTTGATTTTGTTGATGTCATTCCCTGTAATTATTATATCATCTACATATACACAGAGATATATTACTTTTGAACCATTTCTTTTTATGAATAATGATGTATCTACCTTGCTAGCCTTGAAGCCTTGGTCCTGCAAATAGGTTACCAACCTGTGATTCCAAGCTCTTGGAACTTGTTTCAATCCATACAAAGCTTTCCTCAGTTTGCACACATAATTAGGATGATGTGCATCTTCATAACCAGGAGGTTGTGCCATATAAACTTCCTCTGAAATCCAACCATTCCAAAATGCAATTTTTACATCTTATTGATATAACTTCCAATTTCTAGATGCAGCAATGCTAACAAGCACTCTAATGGTAGGCATTTTAGCTATAGTTGAGAAGGTTTCTTCATAGTCTATCCCATGTGTTTGATCAAACCCTTTAGCTACTAACCTTGCCTCATGCCTATTGATAGTGCCATCTGGATTCTTCTTAACTTTATAAATCCATCTTGAACCAATTACCTTCATAGATGGTTTGTTTGGAACAACTTCCAATGTGTCATTGTCCATGAGAGCTTCCATTTCTTCATCCATTGCCTCTCTCCATTCTTTCTTGATTTGGGCTTCTTCATAGGATGTAGGTTCTTCATGGTTGAGATCCTTGGCCATGTAGATTGAATGCTTTGTAACTAAGGATGTGTCAAATCCATATCTTTCTGGCTTCTTCTTTTCTCTCATTGGCCTTCTGATTGGTTGTAGAGATGGTCCTTGATTTAATTCTTCCATTTTAGCATTGCCTTTATTCTTCCATAGCTTCAATTTCTCCAACTCTGGGATGTCATCTTCATAATCACTATCTTCAAATTGCTTTGGCTCCTTTATTGGAAGACATGGAAAGTCTTCTTCCAAGTCATATGGTAGCTTCACTTTCCTTTCATCATCAAACCAAGATTTATTCTCGTCAAAGAATACGTCCCTACTAACTAGAAAACCTTTGTTAGTGGGATTGTACAATTTGTAGCCCTTTTGATTTTCATCATATCCAATAAACACACATTTCTCTGCTTTGGGATCCAATTTCCCTCTTACTTGAGAAGGAATGTGAGCATAGGCTAATCATCCAAAGATTCTGCAATGTTCTAGGCTTGGTCTCCTTCCATGGCACACTTCATATGAAGTCATACCATTTAAGGGTTTAGATGGGAGTCTATCTACAAGGTATGTGGCTGTTGATACAGCCTCTACCTAAAGGTAATGAGGTAGGTTCTTCTCATCGATCATAGATCTAGCTGCTTCCACTATGGTCTTCTTTCACCTTTCTGCTACTCCATTGAGTTTAGGGGTATACCTGGTTGTTATCTCCCTTTTGATGCCTCTTTCTTGAAGGAAAGCATCAAACTCCTTTGAAAAGTATTTGCCACCACCATCTGATCTGAGTCTCTTAAGACATATAGCTATTTGGTTCTCTACAAGTGCAAGATATTTTTTGAAACAATTCAAAACTTCATCTTTATGTTTCAAGAAGTATAAGATTGTCCAGCTACTGCAATCATCAATAAAAGATACATAATAGAAATGGAGGGTTATGTGCTTGGACCCCACCCATCTGTGTGTACAAGTTCCAATAGCTCTTGATGTATGTAGCCTTTCCTATTGAAGGGTTGTCTATGTGCCTTCCCGAATTGACAAGCTCCACACTTGTAGATCATATGTTGCTTTGTGATGTTGGGCAATCCAAGTACACTTTGGTCCCTGCATATTTGTTTTAAAGTCCTTTCACCAATATGAGCAAGTCTTTTATGCCATACCTCTAATTCAGAGAGAGTTTGAGATCCATAGCTAAACAATGCTATGTTCTTGGTATCTTCCACTTCAAATGTGAAGAGCCTTCCTATCTTTTCTCCTTTAGCTATCCTTCTGAATCCTTGCTTTAGGTCTTGCACATAGGCTCCATGTCTTGTAAATCTGACCTACAATCCTTTCTCCACAATTTGTCCAACACTTATCAAGTTTGTAGTCATTGTAGGTACATACAATACCTTACTCAGAAGGTCATGTTCCCATCTTATGTCTTGACGTTATCTATCTATTCTAAGTACCTCGTTCAGGGTCCTACGTTTAGTTGATTGTAAGAAAATGCCTTGATTTTACTCTCTCTCTAGAATTTGACATGATCATTTTCTTTATAGTATTTGTACAACAATTTTTTATTTTCTGATTTTTTCTCATCCTTCTCTTTCTTTTTTGACAATGTAGAATTAGCAGGTTTTTGCTTAGTAATAGATGAGCTCCATTTACCTTTGATCTTCTGACTAGCTAAGAAAGATTAATTTTCTACATGCATAATGGGGCCTTTTCTGTCACGAGGAAGGAGATAAGGAAGAGAGCTCACACACACACTCTCACTCTCAAGGAGAAGCACACACACAGATTGAGGCAAGGAAGAATGATCTTCTTCTTCTTCTTCTATTACATAAAAGGAATGTACAAGAATGACCTAAAAAACAAGAATACAACAAGTGCAATATATAAAGATCAGTACATAAGGAAAAACCTAATATCCGCGAATGAGTGAACTGGCAAGAAACAAATGTGCCATCACTCTCGGCAGATAAATCTAATAAATCTCAATGAAGTATCCCTGACATATATCGATATGACCACTATACATGTCAGAGAAACGAAAAACTGGTACGTGTCATCCTGGATCATCACATGTTGAGCTTGATATCTCAACACTCCCCCTCAAGCTCAACGCCATATCTTGTAATCCAAGCATCTCTCGAAACTTCTTTAACTTCTCAGCTCCAAGTGCTTTGGTGAAAATATCAGCAACCTGCTCATCTATTCTCACATAAACAAGATCAATATCACCTGCTAATACCTTCTCTCTGATGAAGTGATAATGTACCTCGATATGCTTTGTTCTAGCATGGAAAATAGGGTTCCGTGCTAACTATATGCTGCTAAGATTATCACAATAGATAGTGATAGGCTTTTGCACTTCCACACCTAAATCTGCAAGTAACATCTCCAGCCATGATGCCTCACATGCTGCCATTGCAGCACCTCTATACTCAGCCTCTGTACTCGACAAAGCAACAGTGGGTTGCTTCTTGCTGCTCCATGTAATAGCTGCACCTCCAAATGAGAAAAGAAAGCCACTAGTAGATCTTCTATCTGGAGTACTACCAGCCCAATCTGCATCGGTGTATCCATGAACCTGCAACTCCACACCAACTTCATAAAACAATGCATAATCAAAAGTAGCACTCACATAACGTAGAGTGCGCCTCAGAGCATCCAAATGTGGCTTCCTGGGAACCTGCATAAACTGACTTTCAAGTCCAACAATATAACTTAGATCAGGCCTTGTAATTGTGAGATATATAAGACTTCCCACAATTTTCCTGTACATAGTAGCATTTTCCAATGCTTCACCTGATGTAATATCCAATTTCAAATTCTAATCTAATGGCATAGAAATTGGATTACAATCAGCCATACCATATTTTTGCAGCATATTCAAGGCATATTGCCTTTGCGACATCCAGATACCTATTTTTGTATGTATAAACTCAATGCCCAAGAAATAGCGTAGCACACCAAGATCTTTCATGTCGAATTCCTGCATAAGAAGTTTCTTTACCTCTTTGATGCTTTCTTCATTATCACCACCTACAATCAGGTCATCAACATAAATAGCCACAATAGTGATGCCATCATCAACCTTCCTTGCATATAGTGAGTGATTTGCATCACACATAGAGAACCTAATGCTGGTTAAGTAATCAGCAATCCTTGCATGCCATGCACGAGGGGCTTGCTTCAGCCCATACAAAGCCTTTTGCAACCTGCAAACATATTCTGGATGCTTTGAATCTTCATATCCTTGTGGCTGGTCCATATATACTTCTTCCTGTAACTCACCATGTAGGAAAGCATTCTTCACATCCATCTGATGCAAAGTCCATCCTTTTGTTGTAGCTAATGCAACAAGTGTTCTGACAGTAGAAATTTTAGCTACAGGGCTGAATGTTTCCTCATAATCAATGCCATATGTCTGTGCATAACCTTTAGCTACCAATCGTGCTTTATACCTGCTTATGCTACCATCAGCATTATGCTTTACCTTGTAAACCCATTTGCAGCCTATGGATTTCTTTCCTTGTGGCAATGGAACCATCTTCCATGTATCATTTCCATAAAGTGAAGCCATCTCCTCATCCATAGCTTTTTCCCAATCTGCATTACCAATTGCATCTTCAAAACAAGAAGGTTCAACATCTTGTATTACCTTTGTCATGTAGGCACAATGGCGAGCCATGTAACTATCATATGTCAATCGTTGCACTGAATTACGCATCCTCCCAGATCTTCTTGGTCCTGTGTCACTTCTTCTTGTATCATGTGCATGTGCCCTTCTTACTCCTGGAGTCTTCACAGAGGGCAATCCAAGTTCCTCATCAATACTCTTTTCTGAACCACTTGAATCTCCATCAACATCTAAAACCTGCACCTGTTTTACTACCAGCAGAAAGCTTTTCTTTACCTTTCTTGGATGTATTTGATGAATTTGTTGGACTGAAATTTCCACGCAATCTTCCACTCCATGGATTTGAGTTGGAACTATTGCTTGGTGATGCATCTGGTCCACTCAAAACTTGAGATTCTGCACTAGATTTTTCAACATTTTCTTTGTCATTTGGTTCAAGATTCAGTCCTTCTTTGGCATCTGCATAGAAGCTTGACATTTCATCAAATACCACATCTCTGCTCACCTTCACCTGTCATGTGAGTGGGTTATAACATTTGTACCCCTTTTGCTCAAGGGAATATCCAATGAAGACACATTTTTCTGCTTTCGGATCAAGCTTTGTCCTCAACTCATCTGGAACATGTACATATGCAATACGGCCAAAAACTTTCAGATGTGATAAGTTTGGCTTTTTACCTGTAAACTTCTCTTCAGGTGTAACTTGATGTACAACAACAGTCAGAGTTCTATTCATGATGTATACAGCAGTATGCACAGCTTCGGCCCAATAACAATGAGGCATATTCTTCTCAGCCATCAAGGCTCTTGCTATTTCTGCACTATGTCTGTTTTTGCGTTCAGCAACACCATTCTGTTGTGGTGTGTACCTGCATGAAAACTGACGCCGAATTCCATGATTTTTTAGAAAACTACTGAACTCATTTGACATGTATTCACCTCCTCCATCAGATCTTAATGTTTGAATGTACTTCCCTGTCTGCTTTTCCACCATAGCTTTAAAATTTTGGAAGTGAGTGAACACCTCGCTCTTCTCTTTCATGAAATATACCCATACTTTGCGTGTATGATCATCAATGAAGGTAACATAAAACCTGCAACTGCCCATAGATGTGGTCTTTGCTGGACCCCAAACATCTGTATGTACTAGTACATTCTCACTAACATGCTTGTCATGTGGAAATGATGCTCTTGACTGTTTACCAAATTGACATGCTGCACATACCTTTTGCATTTATGCAACTTTGAAATTTGGTAGTCCATGGACAATCTCCTTTGACTGCATCATTTTCAGCCTTTCCAGGTTTGCATGTCCAATCCGTTTGTGCCATATCTCTATATCTGCAATAACTCTTGCACCTTTTGCAAACATGGCTGCATTCATTTCAGGAATCTTCACATTTAAGGTGAACATCCTACCCACTTTGTTTCCTTTGGCAACCAATCGTCCATCCTGCTTGTACTCTTCTACATATAATCCATCAGCATTGAACCTGACTTGTAATCCCTAGTCAACCATTTGTCCAACAGAAACCAGATTCTTTGTTATATTTGGAACATGTAACACATCAGCAAGATGTTTTACCTTCCCATCCTCCATAGACAATGCTATGTTTCTTGTATGCTCAATAGGATGCGATGTATCATCACTTGTTTCAACATATCCAGGAACTGGCATTTTCTGCAAACTACTAAACCATTCTGCATGACTGGTCATGTGATTTGAAGCACCTGAATCAACATACCAGACATTATCATTCGATTTTGAAACACCAGCAGACATTGTATTCATCATGTGATGTTGAACCATAAACAGCTTCTCAGAATCATCTTCACTTGTGGATGCATAGTTGTTTTGCTGTCTTCTGTTATTTTGATTCTTTAACCTGCAATCACGTTCAAAGTGTCCAGGCTTACCACAATTCCAACATCCTTTACTATCATTACCTGAATCATTTCTTTGGAAATTTCTGCGACCTCTTTGGCTCCCCTGCCTCGAAACTGTCCTCTTCCTCCTACATGATTCTGTTATTGACCTTGGTCTTGGTTACTGTTTCCTCTTCCACTTCCAAAACCTCTACCTCTGCCTCTTACTCTGCCAGAGTAGAATACCTGCTCATAACTGAGCTTTCCTTGTGAGTTTGAGTCCTCACTAAGATTCTTTTCTTCAATAATCAGCATAGATACCAGATCAGCAAAATTCGAAATATTTTCTCTGGTCTGTATGGAAGTTCTGAACTGCTTATATGCAGCTCCTAAACCACGAAGGCACACTTCCACCTTATCATCATCATCTACATTCACGCCAATAGATGCAAGTGACTCACATATGCCTTTGATTTTAAGAGTGTAGTCACTTACCGACATGCTCTTCTTTTCCAATGTATGCAGCTCATTCTTGAGTTGCAATTTTTGTGCCTTTGTATTAGTCTCATACAAAGTGACCAAGCTGTTCCAAGCCTCTTTTGGAGTCTTGGCATCCTGTATGTGTCCAATCATGCTATCCTGTATGCTAACAGATAGCCAATACATTATCTTTCGTGCTCCTTGATTCCATTCCTCATATGCTCTTAACTGATCTGCAGTCTGATTCCTTTCTGGTAACTGCGGAGCATTTTCATTCTCTCCTTCGATGTACTTCCAATAGCCTTTTCCCATCAGGAAATTTGTCATTCTGAATCTCCAAGCATGGAAGTTGTTCTTGTCCAGCTTATCGCTCATAAGCTGACTCATTCCATCTGCGTTTGCCATTTCTGCAACAATTCATAACACTGCAAAACACTACAAGCAGCACTTCTGCTTGAACACTGTCACACTATGACGTGACAATTCGATATCAGAAAAACACAGTTTTCGTGTAACAACAGTACACGGAATCGCTTGAAATTCAGGATCTGGAATATATGAGTGTCGGCGAACACAACGCAAGTTACAGTTTCTGAAACGGACCCGGTTTTTCTGTGGGCCCCACCTTGCGGGCTCGAAACGGAGGTCGAGATGGCTCCGAAACTTCGATTTGACAAAAACGAGTGACCTTAAAGGGATAAATCACGAAAATATTTTGAGGTCTTCTACCTTCACGACGATTTTCGTAGCAAACGGAGGCCGTTTGTGAAATCGCGTTTTCTCCACGCTTTGCCGCGTAGTCTTCACCGTCGCCTTCTCCATGAGCTCTCTATAGCCATGCTGGCTCTGATACCATGTCACGAGGAAGGAGATAAGGAAGAGAGCTCACACACACACTCTCACTCTCAAGGAGAAGCACACACACAGATTGAGGCAAGGAAGAATGATCTTCTTCTTCTTCTTCTATTACATAAAAGGAATGTACAAGAATGACCTAAAAAACAAGAATACAACAAGTGCAATATATAAAGATCATTAGATAAGGAAAAACCTAATATCCGCGAATGAGTGAGCTGGCAAGAAACAAATGTGCCATCACTCTCGGTAGATAAATCTAATAAAGCTCAATGAAGTATCCCTGACATATATCGGTACGACCACTATACATGTCAGAGAAACGAAAAACTGGTACGTGTCATCCTGGATCATCACATGCTGATCTTGATATCTCAACATTTTCTGCCTAGACTAATCTTCTTGCAACAAAACAAAGACTAACTCCTCAAATGTTAAGGTGTTTGGATTGCCTTTTCATCATCAGTCGAAGAGTAGAAGCAAAACTCTGATATGAATCTGGAAGACCATTCAAAACAGTCTGCCGAAGTGAATTGTCTAAAAAGACTTTATCAATAGAAATCAATTGCTCCTTCAAATCTTTGATCTTTGTCAAGAAATTGTCCATAGAGTCTCCTTCATTCATATGCTCACTCTCCAATTGTTTTCGGAGATAAGCAACATGAGCCTCATTTCTTGCTTGATACAAAGTGGTAAGTGTATGGCAAACATCCTTTGTTGTTTTGCAAGAGCAAATATGAGGGATAATGGCACGTTTGATAGACAAAGTGCTATGATACAACATAAACTCTAAAGATTAAACTACTAGCAAGACCACCTACACTAGAGAGAGCAGGTCTCCACCCATATATATACCTCTAGCCAAGGGGGTGCATGTCCTTGGGTTTGGCCAAGTGTACAACCAAGTGGTCCTCATGTGGACACTTTTCCCAAGGGTGATCACATGCCTTCTAATTTCACAAGGTCTATCACATGTCTTCTAAATCAAATGGGGATTCTTCTCTCATGTACACACAAGGTGGCTCCTAGAGAAGCTTCTCCCAAGACTAAGGTTCCCACACCTTAGGATAAATCAAGCCTAAGGTTCTAACCATTCAATTGGGAGCTCATATGAATAAATACCCCAAGGGTTTAAACCAAGGGTTTCACCCAAAGGTTCAGGGCATGTCTCAAGGGTAATTCAATGGCTAGACTAAGGAAGACATAAATCATATTCTAACCTTTAGAGTCCATATATTTAACCTTCTAAATCTATGAATTATACAACATACTTACCCCCTTTAACATTTTCTTCCTCAACAATGTGTGATTTCTACTAGTGGATGCTTATCATGATCATCTTTTATTTCCCCTAGGTTAACCCTTGGGAACATATCTTTGTTCTTGTACAATCTAATTCCTTTGGAAAATCTTTGGCATTCAAGACTTAGATCCAAAGATGATTTTAGGAATTGGAATTATTTGGTATACCATTATCCTAGGTTTCTACCCAGTTCTTTGTTCATCTTAGCTTAGCAGGTTCTTCCAAAGAGAATTAGCACTAACCATCTTGAACTGACTCTGTTTCGTACCCTAGATAGTTATGTATACTAACCATAAAAGTCACCAAATCTTTGTAAAGAGAAACAAATCTTAACAACCCAAGTCCTTTAAATCCTCAAATTTGAGGAACAACACTTTATCAAGCCATCAAGATACGTTCTAGATCTTCTATCTATTGGATGGAGTTAAATGATTCAAGTTTTATGGTTTAGTTCCAAGGTCTTGCAAGAAAGATACCTATCTCTAGGCATCATATCCAAAATCTTGCTAGGAACTTTAGTCAACACCCTTGAATCACTTGTTCTCACCAAAGATTCAAAAGAAGATCTTTTATAGACCATTCTTTCATTTGAGGTTATAATACTTGAATAGGATTGACTTTAAACAAGATCTTTACTTTTGGAGTTTAACTCAAAAACTCACTCAAGCTTTTATCCTCATTTGTCCTCATCATCTTCAAGTTGCATATGAATTCTATTAAAAAGAATGCATCTTTTTTAAAGAGGATAAAGGATAGCCTTTTTCTGAGGTAAATGTGAACCTTATTCCATTTACCCTTTTGTAAATACCACCAAGTGTATTTATATGGTTCAAGTAGGTAAATCTCTTTACCTTTTTATGAACCTAAGACCTTATTCTTAATGGTCTTATCTTTAAGGCTTATCCCGATGTTTCCTATCAGATCTTGAGTCTATTTTCTTTTTTCCATCAAAGAAAATCCTCAATGGGAGTTAATTCCCACTGTCCCATACCACTAAGTTCTTTCTCCAATTAGTAGAACATTATCCTTAATGTTTCCACATTTTCTATCCTTTTCATGCTCTCTGATTATTTCCTATGAACATGAATTCCGTCTTGAAATCATATTCATGAGAGCAAAGATTAAGGTCTCTAGATTTCATGCCAATTAATTCAAATATCTCTTTTGGTCGACCTTTAAACTTTCCTTGGTATGATTTATCAAACTATTTAAGGATTTGATTTCTTTGACCAATGTAGGCCACTTGGCTTATCAAACAATAAAGGGTTTGATATATTTGACCAAGTTAGGTCACTTGGCTTTCTTGAAATTCCTCTAGCTAATTTTAACATGAGATAAGATCAAGTTTTTTCTCCTTTAGATCCCTTTTTCATGATATTTACCCATGGGATTTTCTGGGGATCTTTAACTCATACCTTCAATATTTTGCTTAGAAGTATCATATTAATGATACCTTTCTTCCCCCCTTTAAAGAGTTTTTGTCCTAAAAAACTTTTAGGTTTAAAAGGAAATTGATGTTCATTCAATTTTCTATCAAATTTGGAGCTTCATTTATGCTCAATCCTTGATCGAACAAGCCATCAAATATCCTCGAGCTTAAGCTTCCATTATCCTTAAGTTGAGTATCACATACCACTGAACCCACCTAAGTGCTATTGTAAACCTAGACATCAGTTTACAATCTCACCTTAGTGCAGACAAATTTAGCTCTTACTCATGGATTATTTACTAAGAAGGCTTTTTCCATATTATTCTTATCATGGAAACTTTGTTCCTCAAAGTCTAATCAAGTACTATCAAAATCTTTGTAAGTTGTACCCTTACTAGGTCTTGATTTATTTTTGAGAAGACTTTGAAGACTGAGCCTTCATAGAACTATTTCTTAAATATGATGCAATCAAAAGTATCTTTGTGTATGTCATATGATAATAGAACTAGTATTTTCATAGTAGATATTATCTTTTGACATAGTTATGCATCTATTTGAAATTAAATAGTAATAGGCCCATCATTGACTTAGTCAATTGCTCATAATCTTAATAACCATATTGGAAAGTTGTTGCTTGCTCATAGAATATATTTCGGAGTAGTGGTTTTTTAGGGTATCTCACAACCCTTTAGTTTTCCTTTTCTCCAAAAGTACTCCTACCTCTTGTCAATAAAGGGAGAAACTTATTGGGGAAGAAGTGAACACTTTGAAAGGGTAAAATGGTTGTACTATTTTCTACAATATTCTCTTCCTCCTTTTAGTTTGAGCATTATCCTCAATGATCAGATGTTGAAGTTCTTGAGGTCTATTTAACATCTTTCATGACTATGAAAGATTAAGCCATGTGTGTAGGGTCTCATGTAGTCTTTAGTTTCTCTTTTGGATACATTTCTATCCAAATTTTTATTACCAATATCTTATGGTTAAGAAGAGAAACATCACATGATTTGTAGCTTAATTCCTTGGCCTTACTGATGAGGCATGCCATGGGTTCTATGGAGCTTGAGGGTCCATAACCAGGACTCAAGATTAGGGTTTTTCTATGTGTGTTAAATTTTATTTCATTTCAGATTAAGCCAACATATAAAAAACATAAAAGGATAATGGTTATTGAGTCACCTCAAATCAATATTCTATTACTCTTTTATGCTTTTGACTTCATACAATGAAGTGATTTTCTATTTAAACCTTAACTTAATTTCTCTCTCATGTCCCATCAATCCATGCATACATAGTTTATGCCAAGAACATATACATCTTTACTTGAAGATGCTCATCATGCATAAGGTTCAAAATTTGAACCCCTCTTTAAAGCATGCATGGAATTCAAGTTTGGAATCTCATTTTATGCATGAAAGTGCATAATATATATGTTCGTGGTTTTCCATTCATGTTCATGCCATGCTATGATGAATTGGATATGTTCAATACGTAATCATCTCCATGTGGTGAGTCCATTCATAATAAATGAAAAGTTGTTTATGTCATAAGTCCATCACTTAGATGCATCTTTCTTATGTGCATGTGGATGACTATTTTCATTCATTACATATACACTATTCACTGTGCATTTGGACCTCATCTAATCCTTTTGATATGCATCTTTACGTGCATCACTTTAGGGCAAAGAATATGAAAGGGAAATTCGAAAGTAACACCTACCTTCATCATAGCTATGTCCTTTCTTTGATTCCTTCCTGGATATTTGGAGCTTGAAGTTGAAAGTTTGGGCCATTCCCTCTTCCCAAAGGTCCTTTGTGCTTCGTTGGGCATTTACATACTTACCTTATGCCCAAAGTATGAATTCATCTTTAAAATTCTAGGGAGGCATACTTATATTATCTATTATGAACAAAGAAAATTATAGTTCTCTTCTAAAATAAATAGGTAATCTAACCATGATACATGATAAATGGCATATCCAATTGCTTATGACTAATAAAAAACTTCTATGGTTCTTAACATAAATTGGACATCGATCATGCGAGTCCTAATCCTTCTTACTTCAAGCATACAATTACTTCGTTGATGCAAGATGATGCTATTAAAGAAGAAGAACAAAGAAAATTCATTTTTACTTCCCCAACCTCAATTGAAGAAGTTACCTTGAAAGCTTGAAATCATGAGCAATGCATCTTAGATTCTGATGTTTTTTTCCTTTTGATGTAGTGGGTCACCTATCAACTTTTGTTATGGAGAGTGAAGCTTAATGGCCCTTGATTTACCAAACAGTTGAAGCTTCACAAGCATAAAACAAGTTTGCTTCTATTAAGATAACATTTTTTGTATTCTCTACTATATTCTTCATAAAGACATACACCCTCTACTTGGTGTGTCCTAACTTCAAATAACACACATGAAAGACAAAATACTTAGCTTTGTAAGTGTTTTCTTGTTGAAGTTTGAGAATAAAGAAACCACACAATTCTCTCAACCTCTGTGCTCCAACTTTGTGCTCCAAAATGGACTTGAACCTTTGCTTGAATTGTCTCTGAGCTCACAAATTTTCTTTATGTGCATCACATCTTATGGGTAGATTTGTGGAGGACCTTGAGGCAGATGGAATGCAAAGTGCTTAATCCCACATTCGATGGAAGACAAGAGCAGGTAGCATTACATAGATGGATGCGAGTATTGTATACTATTATCTCATGGAGGAGAGCTCCACTCGGGCTGCTCTGTTGTAGTCTCTCGTTCATACTATAGGCACACATAGGTGGGCCTGAATGCTATCGTTCTTGACCCACCTGCGTGATAGCTGATTGCCAATGGCCTCCCAAGGAGGGGGTCACGTGGAGTTGTTTTTTAAACTTCCTCAAAGAGAGACTAACTCACGCTCCCAACAACAAAACTACACTTGAAAAATTATCCATCATCCCCACAACAAAGCAAAACTATATGTAAAAAATTCAGCTCCTGGCTCTGAAGCCAATGTTGTCATACAACATAAACTCTAAAGATTAGACTAATAGCAAGACCACCTACACTAGAAAGAGCATGTCTCCATCCATCCAAATCCACCCATATATATACCTCTAGGCCAAAGGGGTGCATGTCCTTGGGTTTGGCCAAGTGGACCTCATGTGTACACTTTACCAAGGGTGATCACATGACTTCTAATTTCCCAAGTTATATCACATGCCTTCTAAATCAAATGGGGATTAAGGTTCCCACGCCTTAGGATAAATCAAGCCTATGGTTCCAACCATTCAATTGGGAGCTCATATGAATAAATATCCCAAGGGTTTCACCCAAAGGTTCAAGGCATGTTCCAAGGGTAATTCAAGGGCTAGAATAAGGCAAACATACATCATATTCTAACATTTAGAATCCATATATTTAACCTTTTGAACCTATGAATTATACAAAACGAATCTATCAATGCATGTGCCTGAGCATATGTGCCATCCCATCGAAGTTGCTTTGTAGTAGGTGCAATAGGTACTGCAACACGAACAAGAATTCAAAGATTGTCATCTTCAACACGATCTAGATCACCTTAAATAATTGTATTTGGAGGTGTAGTAGGTCGTTTTTCAACCCCTTGCACAATATTCCATAGTCCTTTCACTATCAAAACATGGTGCAACATATATGCCCATAATGGGTAATTAGTACCATCCAATCTATCCTCAATAGCCAACATACATAATACATCATTGCTTTTAGCCATGGCCACTGACTAAAATACCTTGATGCAAAAAAATGATTGTATCTCAAAAATTTGAATTGTGTCAAGCTGTCCTAGATCTATAGCAGACTTTGAGATGCTTGTATTGGTGAACCAAAACATGTATATATGTTTGCCACAAAGGACAAAATTGCATGCACAAGCACTATGATAGTGCATTCAAAGGCCGAAACAAGCTCATATCCAAATTTCCACACCACAAAAGCAAAGCTATTTTGAACTGATACTCGCCTTGAGTATGTTCACCAATTTTCGTACGATTCTGAGATTGTGACCAAAGGGGTGTCAACGATGCCCTAGATGAAGCGACAACCTACTCTAATACCAATCGTTGGAGTTTGAGGTATGTGGAAGCAAACAAACTACACAAGGAAGAAGAAAAAGCTTGGAGCACAACACATAATACTAAATGTATTACCAAGTGGATGTACAAAGATAAGTGACTCGTTAGGGTTATAGGCATATGTACAAGCCCGGGGGAAAAACCTCCTAAAGAGGGAAAAAAGTGCCCCAAAAGTCCTAAGTGTGCTCACACACATCACTACTGAAATATATCAACCAAAAAAACATGCCAACACATGCATTTAAGCACATGCATTTGCATATATAAGGGCATAATTGTTTGTGAATTAGATAAAAGAATGTACTTTCATATTAGTTAGCTTATTTTTTAAAGCTTAAGTCTGACATTTGGGAAGATAAAAGACTATTTGGCTGCAAATTTATGATGGCTACAACCTTGAAACTCCATTAACTAGTATTTTTCTTTCCCAAGGTGATGCTTAGGTATCACATACTTAATGAAGAGTTAGAATATGTTAAATGTCTTGCTTAGTAAAAGTAGGCACAAATAGAAGTTCAAGCATTCAATTTTCTTGCCATTTTGATGGGCAAGACAACATGAACATTTGCAAATGTTCAAACTTTATGATGACTCTAAAGTCCATGAGATATTTAGAGAGTTCTACAAACAAGTCTAGAAAAAGATTTTACACTTTCTTGTGTAACTTTTCATGTATCCAAGTAGGACGAGGACTTAAGATAGTTTTAAAGTTCCATGATCTCTTTGAAGTGAATGCCCTTACTTGATTCCATCCAAAGAAGTGATGGAAATCTACGAAGAGTGGTTGAACTTAACAGAAATTGAACTTTGAAGTTCAATAGATGGATGTAAGGTTCCATGATTGCATCTCTAGTAATGATGTGAGTGGCAAGAAAACATGGAAACTTTGAAAGCCCTCTTCCTCTGAAAAGAGTTAGAGAGCTACTTTGTGATTTCATCTAAGAAATTTTCAGTCTCAAGATGAAACCTAGACAAGTGGTCTTTAGTAAATGAGATAGTTCCTAAAGAGAAGAACTTAAATGAAATAGTATAGTCTTCTATTTTATTAATCACACTATTTTTCCTATCATATTCAAGGTGAAATTCTTTTTTTTTGCAATACAAGAAGTTCCAAGAAATGGATCTTTATTGACCCATTAACTTTTCACAAAACAAGAAATAAGCTCATAAATATGTTAGCAAAAGTATAGTCCTTTTGGAAGATATTATAAAGATAAAAGCTATCACATGATGGAAGCTTTGATGTCTTTTCAAGTATATTTTTCTAGAAGAAGGACATGATCATTAAGCCTATGTGATGGTTAGGAAAGGGAAAGTAAACATCTTCAGGATATAGATGTTTACCCAAGTAAAGTTGTCTAGAAAACAACTTCAAGGCATGCGAAAGTTAGAATTTTTGGGATCCCTGAAGGTGGTTGTAAACCATAAAGGTAACTAAAGCATGCCCAAGTTCCACTTATCCAATAGAAAGTGTGAAAAGAGTTAGTTGTTCCAAGTGTAGTCGGCAACCGTGATGATGATAATTAAGCCTCTAGATGGTAAAATATAAAGTTTACCTAGCAATGAAATATAGTAGATTTGAACTCACAACCTCTTGGTTAGGAATGTGATGGGCTAACCACTTGACCCAAAAGACATGATTGAGGATTACTTGCTAATCCTCCCTCTTAGGGTGTAGTTCAACCATCTCTTATCTATAATGGTGTGGTTCAACCATCTCCTATCTGTAAACAGTGTAGCTCAACCATATTCTACCTATCACTTTATTACAAGTGCTCTCAATTGGAGCATTCTCAAAACCATGTGTGAGCAAGTAGGCATGTATCTGTTTATGCCAAGCACATGGTTCTCGCTTCAATCCACCAAATGCCTTTTTCAACCTGCACACTTTGTTTTCATGCCCTTTGTATACAAAACCATGGGGATGAAATACATACACTTCTTCATGTAAATCACCATTTAAAAATGCAATTTTAATGTCCAATGGATGTACATTCCAACCATGATGAGATGAAAGTGAACAAATGCTAAGAACGATGGTCATTCCACATGTGGGAGCAAAGGTCTCATCAAAATCAATGCCTCTCTCTTGAGCATAATCTTATACCTATAAACTATTCCATTAAGCTTACATTTCAACTTGTATACGCATTTAATGCCAATGGCCTTTTTGCCTGGAGGAAAATCACATAAAAACCAAGTACTATTCTTCATCATAATATCATATTATGATTGCATAGCAGCCATCCAATTTTTTGAATTTTGTACATCAAAAGTAACACACTCATTCTCATCACAAAGACTATAGTCAACCATTTCATAACAATATGATGCAAAGGAAGCACTATTAGAGCCTAATTGAGTATATTATGACAAATGTGCATCTAATTTTCTATCTCTCAAAGTTCACACTAGCCATTAAGGCATAATTTTTGCCTCTTCTATGCTAGTCCTCTCATCAACAAGTGCATCATCTAAATCTGCAACATATGGAATGATCTGTATCATCATTTGAAGCTTGTAAAGGTTGAGAAGTTGGTTCATTTGGACCAGCACTTGACTCTTCACGTATAAAAGAGGCAACAAAGTGTCATACACATCCTTCAAGCTAATTGATGTCTCCTTGGTACATGAAACCAAGGGCTAAATTGCATCTTCAATGTTACATAATCCTAACAAGAGGTGGATGAACCACACCTTAAGAGAGAGGATTAGGAAGTAATCCTCAACCATGGCTTTTGGGGCAAGTGGTTAGCCCATCATACTCCTAACTGGGAGGTTGTGAGTTCAATTCTCAACATTAGTATCAGAGCCTAGTTGAGGACCTTGGGCAACATGGAGGTTAGAATCCTCAATTGTGGGATGCTTGGGAAGCAGTTGACTACAAATGGGTATGAAACTAGCCAAGAATGAAGGGACATGGGCATTTGGGAACCGAAAGAGGATTTGATAGGACCAAAATAGCTCTATGCACTGGAATTTGAGGCTAGTGGAGGTGCTCAACCTTGGGAAGGGGCCTATCAAGCTAGGTAGAGGGTCCACAAGTAAGCATTGAGGACTATGTTCAATCTAAGGGGGAAGGAATGTTACATAATCCTAGTAGGAGGTGGATGAACCACACCTTAAGAGAGAGGATTAGGAAGTAATCCTCAACCATGGCTTTTGATGCAAGTGCTTAGCCCATCATACTCCTCGCTGGGAGGTTGTGAGTTTGATTCTCAACATTCCACAAAAACAAATCATAGCTAACTAGAATTCATTTAGTCCATGGATTATGTAGATGATAACTTTTGCTTTCATAACTATACCCATCAAAAATACATTTTCACTACTTTATCGTCCAATTCTTTGTGTTGTTGTTCATGCATTAATGCATATGCCAAACAACCAAAAACTTGCAGTTGAGCAACAAATGGCTTGCAAACATGCAAAGCCTCATATGGAGTGATAGTTCCAATGCTTTGGTGGGACACCTATTAAGTACATATACTTCACACATAACAACCTCAAGCTAGAAGCTATGTGGTAAAGCTTGGCTTTTGACCATAGATTTTGCCATTTCCATAAGAAACTTGTTCTTCCTTTCAATGACTCCATTTTGTTGAGGTGTATACAACACTATGTACTAATGTTTTATCCCATGCTTAGCCAATGATACATTAAAATCAAACGACATGCATTTCTCCCCTCAATCAAAATGTAGGGTGCCCATTTTGCATGCTGACACATTTTTAGCCATAACGAAGAATTGTTTAAAGCGCATAAACACTTCAAACTTTGATTTCAATGGATAAAACCATGCATGCCTATAAGTTTCATCTATGAAAGTCAAGAAGTATAGGTAGTTCCCAAATGAAGGTGTCTTCATGGGATCACAAACATCACTATGAACAAGCTGCAATTTATGAGAAGCTCTAACTAGACCATGTTTTGGAAAGGAGGAACACTACATTTTTCCCAAAATACAACCTTCAAAGACATGTTTAGAGAGTGCCTCAAATTCAGGCAGAGAGGACACCGTTTTAGATTTTTGCAATGAAGCAAATTAAATTCAGATGACCAAAGCATGCATGCCAAAACTTCACATATGAAATAGCTTGAGAATCATGAGTTTCACATGTTTATTTATTGATAGATTTTTCATAGTCTATGAGCTTATACAACCCACGACATAAAATGTTAGAAGTAATAATAACATCACCATTCAAGAGATAATGAACTATACATCTGTCATCAACAAATTTGACAACCAAGCCAATCTTGGCTAATGCTAAAATTGATAACAACTTTTTCTTGATCCATGGCACATATAAGTCATCTAACAATGTGAAAGAGCTACTGTCAATAGTAGTAAAAATGATCTTAGCAACTTCCATTACAAGATAAGAGGATTTGTTAGCACATACAATAATATTCACTATAGGGAAAGGCTCAAGTGAACTCAAAAAATTGAACTGCAAGGTAATAAGTTTGATTGCATCACTACCAAAGTACCAAACATCTGGTTCTTTGCATACATACACTACCCATGAGAAGATGGGTCATAGTTGTAAGTAGTAGAAATGCCATTTCTTCATTCTAAACAAGATTAGTAGAATTTATTTTAGGCATAGAAGCCTCTACTTTGTTTTAGGTGTAGAGCCTTTGCAACAACCATTCCAACCTCTTTCTTCTTTGCCTTTTTTATAGTCAATTTAGGAAAACTCTTTATGACATCATCATTTGCCTTACAATGCTTGCAAACTAACTTCTACTTTTTTGTTTTCTTTTCGTCTTTGTCTTCCTTCTTTGAGTGTGCATCTTGTTTTCTTTTTGCCTTTATCTGCCTTCTTTGAGTGTGCAACATTAGAAGGTTTCTACTTACTATTAGATGAGCTCCATTTACCTTTGCCTTTCTGTCTAGCTAAGAAAACTTGGTTCAAAACATGCATAATTGACTAATTCTTGTCTGGGATGATCTTCCTGCAACAAAACAGAGACCAACTCCTCAAATGTTAAGGCATTTGAATTGCCTTTAATCAACAACCAAAGAGTAGAAGAAAAACTCTAATATGATTTTGGAAGACCATTAAGAATAGTTTGCACAAGTGAACTATTTGGCAAGGTTTTATTAGCAAAAATTAGCTTCTCCTCAAATCTTTGATCTTAAAAAAAAAATCCATTTATTCTCCTTCATTCATATGCTTACTCTCCAACTATTTTCGGAGTTAAGCAACACAAGCCTCATTTCTTGCCTTGTATAGTGTTGTAAGAATATCCCAAGAATTTTTGCTATCTTACAAGAGTGAATGTGAGGGATAATGGCACATTTGATAGACAAAGCTATCAATGCATATGCTTGTGCATCTATACCACCCCAAGAAAGTTGCTCTGCAGTAGGTATACCATGAATCGAAGCACGGCCAGGAAATTGAAGATCATCTACATCACCTTCAGTCACTATATTTGTAGGTGCAGCAGGACATTTTTCAACACATGACACATCATGTATGCCCACAATGGGTAATTAGTACCATGCAACTTTTGCTACCAACACATGACACATCATGTATTCCCACAATGGGTAATTAGTACCATGCAACTTATCTTCAATAGCCAACATACAAAATACATCATTGCTTTCAACCATAGCCACTGAGTAAATACCTTGATGTAGAAAATTGATTGTATCTCAAAAATTTGAACAAAAACCATGTGTCAAGCTTTGTTAAACCTGTGGTAGACTTGGGGGCACTTGTACTCGAGAACCAAAACCTACATACACATTTGGCACAAAAGGAAGAAATAGCCTATGCAACCACTATAATAGTGTGTTCATAGAACTAAGCTATTTTGAACTTCTAATCGCTTTCAATATGCTCACCAATTTTTGTGCAATTTTGAGACTATGACTAAAAAGGTGCTGATGATGCCCTAGAGCAAACGACGACATGCTTTGATACCAATTGTTGGAGATTGAAGCAGAAAAGCATGAATAACATAAGCAAGAAGAAGAACCTTAGAGAACGACACAAGGAATGTATTATCAAGTGAATATACAAAAATATATGACCTCTTAATGTTATAAAAATACAAGTCGGGATAAAAAACCTCCTTAAAAAAAGAAAAAAATACCTCGATGATAAAAGTGTTCACACTCATCATTAGCTAAATATATCAACAATAGAGACAAGTGAGTGTTCTTCGTACTTCTCCCCTTGTAAATTATAACTTGTAAGCTACGGCGACGCCATCGTATCACACAGCCCAAAAGGGTTTATAATTTCTGAAGCTACATCCGGAGTCAGGAGTCATAACTCTCAACCCAAGCTTAATACCCTAAACCCTGGGCTTCTCTGAGGCGGCAACAAACTTGGCGAATAGCTATGTCATTCAACATTCCGCGCGCCCCCAAGCTACCGAATGTCGGACCTGCTCTGAACATTGTCAAGGTGGCCGTTCTGGGCGGCCTAGGCCTGTACGCTGCCGCAAATAGTCTCTATAATGTCGAGGGAGGTCATCGTGCGATTGTTTTCAACCGCATCGAGGGCATACGCGAGAAGGTCTTTTTATTCATGTAGAAGGATTCTTTTTTTTTTGCCCCAAATATTGTGCAGTATTTAGGTTACCTCTTTGGACATGATCTCTCATATGTATTGCATCCTATGCATTTATCAGTTTTCGTGCTAACGCTGTCTCGATCCTCTTGTTTGGGTTCAAAAAACGTTTCTATGTATGCACTGCGTGTAAGCAGCCAATTTTTTCGCATATCATACCATATAGTGTTTTGATTTTTATGCGAAGTTTTACTGGTGTTTGGGGATCTCTTTCTTTTATTATGCAGGTCTTTGAACATTGAAATTTATGAGATTAATGACGGACTGGTTTTTTGCTTCTGAAGTGCAATTTCATCCGTCATAAGCTTCAGGCCCCGATATTAATTGATGTTATTTGTCCTGTATGAAAGGTTATAGCCACCAGTCGCCTAGTGCCTTTGCATGTAATAATGATAGTTGGGAGTTCCTCAGGTTATATAGGATGGTTAAGCACGTAGGGAACTTTTCCTGTTGTATCTATGTCCATTTTTGTCTTTTTTCCATGCTTCGCAGTTATGTTAGGGATATCTGATACACTGGTTGACTTCACAAACCCACATGGATAGTTTTATCCCCTCTTCAAGGTTCCAGGATTGTCTTGCTCAAAAGCTTCATGTTATGGAGCATCATTTCAAGCGGTCTATTTTGAATCAGAATGCATTGGTTTGAAATGTAAGGAGTCGAGATCTACTGTGTTTCTTGTAACTTAAAAAAACGTGATTATGTTTCTTCTCAATCAGGTCATCAAGTGGTAAAAGAGCTCCTTTGGTGTTGACTTGTTACACTAAAGCTGAAGGCTAATTGAGAAAGAAATCTGATAGGAAGAAAAGGCAATCTTGCAATAACGAAAGAACAAACAAAATTTACTGGTTGTGCTTGGTCTTGGGAGTATTGTTTATCCTTCTAGAATTTTCCAATTCAAAGTATCTTGAACTCTCCATGTTTTCGATGGTGGCTTGGCTCATACTTCGTTGAGAAATTAAAGGCTTTGCCTAAAGGAGATTGGACAATGAAATGTAAATTCTGTCCACGTTCTTTGGATGGTGGTGCAAATAGAGTAATAACACATATCCTTGGCTTAACAGGATATCGTGTAGGGAAATGTGAACATGCACTTCAACATGTAAGAGATGCATGTAGAAAGTTACATGCAAAGGGCTCATCACAAAGTGGGAGTTACATGGATATGCCATCACAATCCTCATATGTATGTGAAAATGTGGAAAATAAAGGAGCATTATTTTGGTGATGAAATTGTACTTGATGATTCATCGAGTGGGTGGGTATACAAGAGACCAAAGGGTGGAAAGGGAGCATTTGATAAAGCTTGGGATATGCAAACTAGAAAGAAAGTTGCTTAAGTTGTCCTACACTTTTTTTTTGCAAAAGATATTCCTTTTCGGAAAGTTAGAAGTCCTTACTTCATCCAAATGCTTAATGCAATTGGAAGAGTAGGACAAAGTTATAAGCTTCCCTCTTACCAACAATTGAGGGCAAAAGAGCTAAATGTAGAAGTGAAATGCATATAGGATGACTTGTTGGAAATACGTGGGAATGGAAAATTTTTGGATGCAACATTGTATGTGATGGTTGGTCGTACACCAAAAATTGACCAATCATTGACATTATGGTCAGTTGCATTTTTGGCACTATGTTTTTGAAGTTTGTGGATATCTCATGTGAGGTTAAATCAAGTGAGTACATATTTGAGGTCTTGAAGGATGCCATAACGAATGTGGGACGAGATTATACACGATGCACCTTCCATTGCTTGGATTTATTGTTTGAAGATTTATCATATTGGCGAGCGTTGACATGTAGGTTTGCGAGCATGGATCATGGTTACAATGCTATCAAATGATGGAGATATATGCATATTAATCACTCGACTTAATTGAAGTTGAGCAATCAACTCTTTCATGGTTTTTTTAGGTATGCTGGGGCATTTTCAATGCCTTTATCTCCAAACCCAAGGAGATGAGCTTTCATGTAGCATGCGGGATGCCAAACCACCATAAACACCCATGCAATAATTGCATTGCCAAGAGGTAGGGTTATTTTCACATAGTTATGATGGCATCGAGAACTCTATCCATGATGAAAGCTAATGGAAGGTTGAAGCTAATGGATAGTGAAAAGAAGCTGATGGCTTTTTATCTCTCTTTTATGTGCCCAAAGAAGAATCCTCACTTCTATAAGGGCTGAAGTTTGGAGACTTAAAAGTGAATAGTGAAAGGTCAAGGCTGAATCAAAGATGCTCAAAGAAATGGTGAAGGGAAGCAAGGGTGCTAAAAGGGGTGTACACACTAAAACATTTCGCACATGCTGAAAATAGGAAAAGAAACACCCTAAAAGAGCCCTCACGTGATTAAAAAACGTGATTACTTGTCAAGAAAATGTATTAGTATGTATAGAGTGTTCAAGAAACGTTTTTATTTTCCATAAAAACACTTTTTTTTTAAACTACATTATTATGTTGTTATACTTGCTAGATGAGAGAGCATACAATGGCTTGATATCTTTGATGGTTAGCCAAGAGTACACAAGGAAAAAAGTTGTTACAACCCAAATTCTCAAGATGTATCTTCTATTATCCTTGGTGCATTTTTTTGGAGACAAGCAAGGGATATTGTTAAACTATGTGCTCTTATTTTGAAAGTCTTGTGCTTGGCTGATAGAGAAGGGGCCAGTACAGGTCTCATTTATGAACTTACAAATAGAATGATTGAGAGTATTTATTCTATAGAGAGCATTGATTCAACAAGACTTGAAGAGGTTAAAAATTTATGTGTTGAAAGGTGGAATATGTTACATTCGCCTCTTCATGCAACAACATTTATGTTTCATCCTATTTGGAAGAGTAAATCTCCACAATTGGATCCACATGTGCATGCGGGTTGGATTGATCTTATTGAACGATATACATGTGGTGATATAAAGAAGCAAGGAGTCTTAATTGATGAAATGGACATGTATGAGCCTATGGAAGGTTTATTTGCACGGCCTATCGCAAAAGATGAAAGCATAATGTCGTGAATTGTTGGGAAACATTTGGGCAAGTGTGCCCAATCGACAAAAATTGGCTCTTAGTGTGCTTTCTCAAGAGTCTTGTAAGTTGTGCTTCCTCTTGTGAAAGGAATTGGAGAACCTTTTCTTTGATACATACAAAGAGGAGAAAAAATACAGTGCAACCAATAAGAAATGATAGAGAAAAGAGGATGATCATAGACTTCTTGCATTGCACAAGAACATGATGGTGAGATGTTGTCTTCATCTTTTTACACCATTGTGCAAACCCATGCACTTGAGGATATTGTTGACTAGGAGGATATTGTCGTTGATGATGGTGGTGATGATGATGATCATGATGATGAGGAGGATGATGATCATTGATGGAAGATGCATCACGATAGTGTGTGTCTTGATTTATGACTTTCCTATGACATTATGCATATCATATATGCAATGACGTACACAGTGCATGGTACAATGTACATCATATTAGCATTGTTTTGGTATTCGCTATTCTATTCAGCATATATAGCACAATTTTGGTATTGCTAATTGATATCCCTTTTTCTATTATCGTTTTTATGTTTTTTTGTCAAAAAATTAGGAGACCTCAAATAACGTCAGAAATGTTTTTCCTTACCCGTCAGACATCGGGTAAATGTCAAAAGTTGATAAACGTCAAAATCCAATAATCTATCAAAAACGACTATGCATGAAGTTACAAGGTAGCAAGAAGAATACACACATGAAATCAGTTGCTGCGCATAACTTTGCCATCTTTATAGTTGAGAATAACCTCCGTCAATAAAATAAAGCACTAGGCTGCTGCACACCTTGTAGAAGATGAAGATAGCAAAATTCCACTTCTCCAAGGAGAGAATCATCCTCCGTAAAGCTCATGAGTAAGCTCCTTTAAGTGATGATCATCATATGTGCCTATGCTCTTGTCTTTTTATAGTATTCTAGTATCTCCAAAAGTTTGGCGTTGAAATTGGCAACAAAGCACTAAAGCAAGTTCGTTTTTTGGAAATCTAATAATAGCTTATTGTAAACTCGTGGGTGCTTTTTCTATTTCCTTTCGTTTGCTTTTTATACTGCCACATGGTTCACTAACAATTTTTGGATCAAATCAATACAATTCTTCCATGTTAAAACATGTGCAAATTAAAAAGCATGTGCACAATTAGGGTTGACACTTTACCCTCCAACTTATCTAAGTTGCCAAGTGTTATATATCAATGGGACATTGTTGGAGAGGATGCCTCCTCATGCTGTGCCGTGGTAACGAGTCATCTTGGCTCGTCTAAGTTCCTCCCCTCGGTTCGTCGCATTCGTTGGGTGGCTTGCTTGCCACCCTCCCATATTCGGGCCAGGTCTTGAGTGTAAATACGTACTTTTCCTAGCAGTCATAAGCTTTTTTGTGGAGCTCTTTGCAGCTCTTTATATAGATATAGAACTCCATGACAAAGCTTGCTTTAATGCTCTCAGAAAGTGCTTCAATCTTCAAACAGCTAAGAGCAAGTAAAAAAAAAATTTTAAAGGTAAAAGAATTTAGTGTCTTACTTATTGCTTTTCAAAATTATAAGTTGCTCTACTGATTCAAAAATATGCTTTTGAGTTGAAATTAGGGTTAAGTAATTTTAAGGATTTATGATGACGGTTTAAAAGCTATCTTTATGTACAATAAGAATATGTAGTCAAATAAAGAAGAAAAATTCTAAAAAGCTAATATGTGCCTATGCTCTTTTTTTTTCTAAAGTATTCTAGTAGCTCCAAAAGTTTGGCATTGAAATCGAGAAAAAAAGCAACAAAGCAAGTTTGATTTTTTGGAAATCTAATAATAGCTTATTGTAAAATCACAAGTGGTTTTTCTATTCATATGTGCCTATGCTCTTGTCTTTTTATAGTATTCTAGTAGCTCCAAAAGTTTGGCATTGAAATCGGCAAAAAAACAGCAAAGCAAGTTCCATTTTTTGGAAATCTAATAATAGCTTATTGTAAAATTGTGAGTGCTTTTTCTATTTCCTTTCGTTTACTTTTTATACTGCCACATGGTTCACTAAAATTTTTTGGATCAAATCAATACAATTCTTCCATGTTAAAACATGTGCAAATTAAAAAGCATGTGCACAATTAGGTTGACACTTTACCCTTCAACTTATCTAAGTTGCCAAATGTTATATATCAATGAGACACTTTTGGAGAGCCGTGCCTATATAACGAGTCATCTTGGCTCGGCTAAGTTCCTTTCCCCCTGCCCTCGCTGACTTAGGCGAGGGTGGTTCGTCACGTCGTTGGGTGGCACTCCTGCCACCCCTCCATATTCGGGCCAGGTCTTGAGTGTAAATACTTATGTTTCCAAGCAGTCATAAGCTTGTTTGTGGAGCTCTTTGCAGCTATTTATATAGATATAGAACTCCATGACAAAGCTTGCTTCAATGCTCTTAGAAAGTGCTTTAATTTTCAAACAGCTAAGAGCAGTTTTTATAAATTTTGAGAGGTAAAAGAATTCAGTGCCTTAATTATTGCTTTTCAAAATTATAAGTTGTTCTACACATTCAAAAATTTGCTTTTGAGTTGAAATTAGGGTTAAGTAATTTTAAGGTTTTATGATTATGGTTTAAAAGCTATTTTATTTACAATGAGAATATGTGGTCAAATAACGAAGAAAAAATTCTAAAAAGCTAATATCTTACCTGAGTATTTTATGTATGTCAAAAATAATTGCACACATGTACGTATGTACATACACACATGGAACACACATGTATGCGAACATACATGTGCACATGAAGATCGATGTGCTTGGTGGGTTGGGGGGGGGTGTGTGTGTGTATATGTGTGTATGTGTGTGTGTGCGCGCGCGTGCGTGCGCAGTTTCCACACACACATACATACATGCACATCTGCATACACAGAGACCCCTTTTTGGCTATTACTGAAAAATGGAAATGGGTAGAAAAATTTACCTAGGTATTTGTGATGTGTTTACTGTATGTCGCACATTCTATCTGTAGTATCATGTTATTTAATGTCTGCTATGGCAATTGTAAGTTTGAGGGTCCTGTCATTGATTGTAAGTGTCAGCTTCTGTTAACTTTCAAGCTTACATTGTATATGTGTGGATGTTAATTTGCAACCAGTATTTTGTATGTATTTGTTTGTAGAAGCTCTCAAATCTTGATAGAAGATATTCTAATTCTATTAGCTGGTTTGTGGTGCAGGTTTATCCTGAAGGCACACATCTCATGATTCCATGGTTTGACAGGCCTATTATTTATGATGTTAGAGCAAGGCCCCATGTTGTTGAAAGTACATCAGGAAGCCGGGACTTGCAAATGGTATGAAAAATCCTTTCAGGGGCTGTAATTGTTTCTCTGAGGTTTATGTGCCTTGTTTATCCTATGACAGCATGCATTCTTGTGTGGACTTATGGGTATGAGAAGGCTAGTGTCTATATGTGGGCAACACCCATGATGATGCATTGTGTTAACATTCATGTTTTAGCAGTTGTAACTCCGAGTTTGGAATTTGCCAAATATTTTTTGATTTTATCTGGTATCAGAGGCTTTAATCTTTACTTAGATGCGAAACAAGTGTAATGTCTAAAGTAGTGGCTATCACGATTATTATTTATGGATGTAAGGAAAGAATGTAAAGTTCTTGGAGCGGTTTGCAGGTCAAAATTGGGCTTCGAGTTTTGACAAGGCCCATGGCTGACAGTCTACCAACTATATATAGGACTTTGGGTACAAACTATAATGAAAGGGTACTGCCATCAATTATTCATGAAACATTGAAGGCAGTTGTAGCTCAATACAATGCCAGCCAGTTGATAACTCAACGTGAGGTGAGAAGGATAATTGATCCATTAGTGCCTGATTATTTCTTTTGCAGGTTCTATCTTAGTAGATGTTGATGTGATTTAATGTTTATCAGGCTGTAAGTAGAGAGATTAGAAGAGTTCTCACAGAGCGAGCTGCACAATTCAATATTGCCCTTGATGATGTCTCAATCATCAATCTTACATTCGGGAAAGAGTTTACTGCAGCTATCGAAGCAAAGCAAGTTGCTGCGCAGGAAGCAGAGAGAGCTAAATTTATAGTAGAGAAGGCAGAACAGGACAAGAGAAGTGCTATTGTTCGAGCTCAGGTAACATTTGGTTTGTTCATAAGCTGAACAGTTTAATCTACTAGCCAGGGCATGACTGCTCTGTGCTGTTTCATAATCTTAACAGTTTGATCTGTTGAAATCAGGGAGAAGCCAAGAGTGCTCAGCTCATTGGAGAAGCTATTGCTAATAATCCAGCCTTCATAACTCTCCGGAAGATTGAAGCTAGCCGGGAAATTGCAAACACTATCTCCAACTCTGCAAACAGGGTACTGCTAAGTTCCGATGGTTTGATGCTCAATATTCAGGATTTGAATGTTGATGTTGCCTCATCAGCCAAAGGACGGAAATAAGTTCAGTTTATAGCATGCATTTAGTGCTATCCGATGGGAGCGTGTGTATCTGTAAAGCTTTTTTTGCCTCCTGTGGCAATTTTGTTGCAATTCAAAGCCTCAGTGGAACTC
>CM035407.1:28067071-28164571 GCA_020310875.1 Ceratopteris richardii
GACTTATAGAAGAGTAAGCTAGCATACGTTTGAAACTTCTCTGAGTAACGGCAATTAAATTTCCTAATATCATGCTTGAGATGGCTAATAATTCAACTACAATGTGCCACTCATTTGATAAATATGGAAAAATTAGACGAAAGAGACGTGTAAATAGAGATAGAGCTGCTACTTTAGAGGTAACAGAGAAAAAAGCAACGACTGGTGTAGGAGAGTTAGAGTCGAAAAGAGTATATTCAATCTTTTCGCTCATTCAGAACCGTGCATGAAATTCTAATCTCACACGGCTCCTGGTTCGGAAAATAATAATATTTGATTAACATTGCTTTCAGAACCTTCCTCGTGTCTGTTTCAAATTAATTTTTTTTTCTTTATATTTGTTTGTAATCAACAAAAAAATAATTAAGTTTAACTTCTCGAGGAATCCCTCATCATTTGTTTGTTTTTCATTCCGGCCTATAGTTTTGTTTTCAAATAATTATTGCTCATTTGTTTAAAAATAATTCTTTCAACGAGTAATAATAATTCTTGATGTCTATATAATAAAATAGACATTAATGTTAGGCGAAAAAGAAACAAAGTGTGTTTTATTCGTTCCCAATAGGCGCAGAAAATTTTGTTTTAGGGTGCTTTATTTATATTTGGATTGAACAAAAAAAAAAGAGTTTACGAAGAATTAAACTCATAATTTTTCCATAATATAAAATATACAATCATTTTATTTAGAAATATAGATAGAAAGTTCATCAATTTCCAAATTAACGTATCTTTCAAATTTATCTACCCCTACCTACTAAAAAGAAAAAGCTTTATAAAAAAACAAACAGAAAAAAATATGAAAATGTAGACTTATTTTTTTTTTTTAATTGAAAGCTAGTAATGTGACTTTGCTCTGCTTTGTCCATATGAAATTAATCCCAAAAAATCATTACATTAGATTTTTTTTGAATATGGCAAGAGACAATTATTAATACTAAAGAAATTCGAAGAAATGTAGATTTGTTTTCACGCGTCCCAAGGAATAAAAACACAAAAAAGATTATTCAATTGTTAAAAAACTTCCAACAAATACATTTTGTTACTGAATTTGAACGAATCACACTCCATATACATCAGGAGTCCATTGATGAAAGGGAAAAAGGGATAATTTGAAAGCTGTTCCGGCTAAAATAAACGCAGCAGAGATACAAATTATAGGGAGATATTGACTAAACAAAATTTTATCAATTATATTATCAAGTTGAACTTGTCCATCAGAAAAACCATATAACAAAGAAAAACCGTATAGTAAAGAAGATGAACTGGCCCCGCTCATCAATAAAAATTTCATACTTGCCTCGTTTGACCTGATGTCCCGTTTAGTATAGCCGGATAAGAAACAGGAAGATAAAGCTAGAAATTTAAGGGAGACATAAATAGTAATCAAATTAGTTGCACAACTAAGAATCATTCCCCCTAAACCTGCACTTATTTTGAACAACGGAAATTCTGCCAAAGATATTTTTGAACAAAGTACATAATCAACCGATAAAAGAACGGAAATAAACGAACAAATCAGTATAAAAAATCTGAATAGATTGTTAAAAATGTTGTTGGTATATAAATCTTCAAAAGCAATAACAGATATCAATTGATAAAACAAAATGCCCATGCTGACTAAGGTAGATATTAGAAAAATTTTGTAAAGAAAAATTGCATTTTTTCCTTTATTTACCAAATCAGTTATAACGATTGTAATTAAACCTACAATTAGAATAATTTCGGGTAAAATTGTTGAAAAATTAATAGTAGAATTTAATCTTGATAGAAAAGAATTGATATAATTCATGATGAAAATCAGAGTAATGTTTGAGATTGAATTATTTTATCTAAAGTCTCTGAGAATAAATTAAATAGTTAAATGCTTTCATATCTATTTTATGGAAGAAAAAACTGCCCGAACAACAAAAGTAAAGTACAAAAAATACATAGCTACTAACTTCAATTAGTAACCACACAAAAAACTAAAATTGTTCAAAAACCTTTTTTAACTTCAATACTATTTTTTTTTATAGTATCATCATAACTTCTGAAAGAACAGATGGAATTAGAGTTAAATGCCAAACTCTCTTATTTCTTGAATGTCCCGAACTTTTAAATAAATTAAATTGACTTACTTTTTCCAGGTTAAATTTACGTTGAAGAAGACGTATGGTACTTTTGTGTTTGCAAGCTAACGTACTATTACATGAAATCTGTAATATATATTTCAACCTACCTAGTTTATCACGATTAGTCGAAGCATCATAATATAAAGAAAAGACTTGCCAAAGTTTTACATATCTATTCAAAATTTGATCGTCTGTTAAAATAGCCCAGGATATTTGACCGATTGGGCGTCCAAGATGATCACAAAATTTATGTTTTGACAAGATATTAATTACGTTTAAAATGGGAATTTTGGGATAAAGCTTTTCTTCATTCGATATACTAATGTACAAATCTTTTGTAGTTTCAATACAGACAGCTTTTGTAAACAATTGTCTAATTGAGGTATAACCCAATAATGAGACATAGTTAGTATATAATAGTTTTAAATGTAATTGGTTCATTCTGGTTTGATAATGAAAATAAGAGTTGAGAAGGACCAAAAAATAATATGACCATTTTTTTGCAAAATAGCGAGTGCCTTCAACAGCTATAAAGACTCTGTTTTTATATCTTGCATAGTGAATGCACAAATTTCGCGTCAAAAATGAGTTAATAATTTTCCACTCTGACTCAAATTCATTTAATAGATATAGAGAAACATTTTTTTCTTTCGTCATAACATTATGACGATCAATTGAGAAAACAGAATTGATTCTTAACTTTAAAATTTTTGTCCACGCAATGTTGAGAAGGAAATCAATCCCATAAAGATGAAAATTTTGAAGCAGAGGGTTAACAGTCGTTTTTTTTACTTTCCCTGGAGAAAAATAATTTTTATCATTTCTAAAACTACTTTTGCAAAAAAAGATCCTCAACAGATGTGGAAATGAAACATCTTTAATTTGTTGTCGAAACAATCGAATTGGTATTTCCAAATGGAGATTTTGTGGTAAGTCCATATTTAAAATATGCTGAGATTTTGGAAACCTATCTTCTAGAAATAAAAATATCGAATGAATGGACTGAGACATTTCAAAATTACTTTTTATGATGTTAGTTTCTGCTCGATGAAAAAGCAAAAAACATAGCATTAAACATATTAATTTGAAAATAGGAAAAAAAATACAAATCTGTGTTTAATCTATCAATTGATTTTCGAACAAATTTTTTTGAATTAATAATATTTGAATAATTATGTTTACGGACACTAATAATTAAACGTTTGACTGCCACCGTACTCCATGTTCCAAAATTCAACTTGATATCTGATTCATTGGATCGAGGTTTAATGTTTATTAAATAAAAATTTTCTTCAAAAAGAAGAAGAGATAAATAAGAAAAGCAGTCTTTGCTGGTACTGAACTTTTTATATTTTTGTAATGTATCAAAAAGAGTAGAATAAGATCCATAAGTAACTTTCATCAAAATAAACTCCCAAGCTTTGGTATAATATATGCAATACACAATTTTGAAAATTCTTTTTGAAAAAAAAAAAAAAATTTTTTTTCAAAAAGAATTTTTTCTATATATATAGAAAAATGAAACATGTCAGAATTTTGTTTCCATAGAAGTGGTAAAAAATTTGTTAGTTTTTACTTTATTAAATAAAGTATATTGATGAAAGTGGCATTCTTCCAATTACTAATCTGTAATAAAATTTGCATTAGTAACTATCTGATTCATCGCATTGAGATATACTTACTATCTTTTCTTTGTCTTATTGAAGCTTTTTAAAACAAGAGTTTCTTCAATCAATTTCAAATTGTTTCCAAGAAAGAATCGTATAAAATAATGTAGTTTGTTGACAAATATTCAAACCTATAAATAAACAAAATTTCACTTCAATTCAAAATTCTTTTCTTTCCCTAATTGATAAAAACAATTATCTTATGTTTCCTCCTCTTCCTTATCTATTCCACTTTTTAAGTATATTTCTAAAAGTTTTTTCAATATTGCTTTGTTCCAGGTAGGATTTAATATAGAACCAGTATTCTTTTCTAAACAAGATGTTTCTAAATGGAATAACAATTATTATATAGAAATATAATACGAAGAAAAGAGATGGGTAGTAAAAAAGCATCTGCAAATATCTGTTGTAAATTAAATCCGTAAATTTCTCCTAAATGTTTAAATAAACTCTTTTTATTTCCAAGTTTTCTTTTTAGATTTTAGTTCTAATTTATTCAAATGATTTTGCCCGTCTCAAAATATTGCGAACAGTTTCTGTGAGTTGAGCCCCACTTTCACACAGAGCCATAATAGCCGAAACATCTAACTGGGTTTTATCATTCCAAGGGTTGTAAAACCCAACTTCTTTAATGACCTTACCTTCTCGTCGAGATTGAACATCAATTGCGACTATTCGATAGACCCTTTATCGAGATAGGGACGTGCCAAAATGAATCCACTCCCCCCCCCGAAAAACCACACATGAAAATTTCAGTTCGTACGGCTTAAAACGTAACTCTAGTAAAATAATATTTTTTTTTCAAAAAAAAGAAAAAATATGTTTTTATATCCCTTAAGACTTTCTTTTTATTTGCTGAGTTATCTTTTTACGAATCACCCCATCCACTTATATATTTATATTCTTAGAATTTTTGGCTAGGTATTCAAAATTTTCTCGTTCATAGATCTTTCTTTTACAATCGTTAGGTTTATTATTAGCCACAGGGTTTGCATTTTTTTTTTTGAATGAAATGAAAATCAGCCGCAACAGAACCTATTTTTCGCTCGACCCTTAATAAAATAATTTTATCAAATAATTTTTTTTTTTCAGTTCAAACAGAACAACACTAGACTGATGAGGCTTTATCATTTTATTTTTTTTCATAACCATATATTGCTTTTTTTCAAATGTATAATTGTTAAATACAATTGTATTGTTCAAGTTTCAATGAATAAAGGGTTTATTAAATGTTGAAGTAAAAACGTTGCACCTTTGTTATTTCATTTGAAAAAGGAACAAACGGCCGGATAATAATTTCCGCATAATTAATTGATCTCAGTTCACGAGCCACCCGTTGCTTCTTACCGTGTTGTTTCAGACGTAATTTTATCATAATATCCAAATCACAAAGCAAAAAATTCTTATTATTAAACCAGTTTATTGAAAGGATCGGAAAAATTTGCTGACAATTTTTCAATAAAGCGGCTAATTAGTTGCAAAAAAAAAATAGTTTCAATAATATCAATTCTATTTCAAGCAATTAATAAACTAATTTAGCAAACCAAATTAAGAGCTTAATTTTTCTTTAGCCGCATACATCACATCAATTGTAATTGTTGAAATATTATTTTTTTTAGCAAAGACTTCGGTATTTTTCTTAATTTTTCCCCTTACAAAACCAGGGATCTTTTTCAGTTCTGACTCCGTGTCATAAGACCAGTGAATATTGTTTTTCTCTGTTGATAGAGATTTAATGTTTACTTCTTTTGTGTCATGTCCTCCAAAAACATCTAACAAATGATCTTCCATACCGAGATTAAATGAATTGTAAATCAGATCCGATATTTGGTTTGTTCCCTCATAACCCAAAAAAGGTCGATATCCAAGGGGAAAATTTTGAATATGAACTGGTGAAGAAATAACTCCACATGGAATATCAAGACGTTTGCCGATATGACGCTCCATCTGAGTACCAAATATTGTAGAGGGCTCAATTCGGGCTATAGTATCGCCAATTTCAGTATGATCTTCCGTAATTATAGTTTCATCACACAGGCCTTGGACCTGTTCGTTAAACCAATCTGCATCATGTTTGCAATACGTGCCTGAACAACTCACACGAATTCCCATTTCTCTAACAAGTATTTTAGTAATTGCGGCCGCATGGGTTGCATCTCCGGAAACCGCTGCTTCTTTTCCAGCCAAATTTTGACAATCAATAGATTTTGAAAACCAAGTTGCTTGAGAAACAAATTTGGTTTGATTTTCAACATACAAGTCATAATTAACTTTTTTTTTCTATTAATGAAAAAGACCACAAATTGACAATTTTACTGATCTGCGCAATAAATCTGCTGTATTTAAAATGCCGATTGGAGTTGTCAATATATGAGGCATTCCATATTCCTTTTCCAAAAAATTTGCTGCCATCAAGCCCATTTCCCTGTAAGGGACTATATTAAACCAAGCTCGCGGTAAATCTTTTAAATTTTTTAAGAACTCTCCCTCTGGTATTATTTGATTAATTGAAATTCCGGGTTCGCTCAGTAAACGTTTCAACTCACGACAGTCATGTTGGTTGTGAAACCCTGGGGTAGAAATTCCTATGATATTTGCTGAAGGATCATCAGTTAAGGACCGGTTCAAAAAACCTTCCCTGCGAGCTTTATCTAAATAATATCGAACGATTTATTCCAAGGTTTTATCTGCCGCTTGAAGTTCATTGATTCGATAGTGATTAACATCTGCAAGAATTACATCAGATTCGGAATATGAAGACGCTCGATCTAAAAAATTTTGCAGATCCTCTTGTAATATACTAGAAGTACACGTAGGTGTTAAAACAATTAAATCGGGGCGTTATTCCTCACCTTTTTGGCTTATATTATTTACAACCTTTTCTCGAGATCCACGTGCCAACACGTGCCGATCCACTACACTAGTAGTTACAGGGGTAAAATCTCTTTCTTTTTCCAGCATAGAGCGCATTACATTGAAGTGATCATCTCCCAAAGGGGCATGCATTATAGCATGTACGTTTCGAAAGGAACTGGCTATCCTTAGGGTACCAATGTGAGCGGGTCCAGCGTACATCCAATAAGCTAATTTCGTAGTTGAATTCTTCATTTTATTGTTTTGCATCCTAAAGAGATCTATTTCTATATAAAGCTGATCGTCATAATATAAACTGGAAGATAAATCATCACGATAACTAATTTTTTGGAAGTTCAAATTTACCTTCCCCTCCCTTTTTTTTAATTTTAATCTGGGACGAAAGGATTCGAACCTCCGAATGACGGGACCAAAACCCGCTGCCTTACCGCTTGGCCACGCCCCACAAATGATTGGCATAAATGATGATGCCATACTTTTCATTCTATGTCAACTGTTTTTTTTTTAACTATTAATTTAACTCAATAATACAAAATTGATAAGTTGAAATAAAATGAAAATGACCGGTTTTTTTCATAAATAAAGAACCTAGAACATGCAGACTGGACTTTTTTCATTGTAAAAAGAACATAGGTAACAACATAGGTAACAAAAAGTTGAATCTTGATTAATAGAATGACATATCAAAGGATATTTTATTATTACCGAAACTTTTTCAGAGTTTGCGGATGGGAATGAAAAAATGAGTGACTCAAAAATAAAACAAAATCATTTTCATCCTTTTCAAGAGCAAAGAGAATATGCGTGCTAGTCATTTCCAAATATATAGATTTGGAAATGACATAATTTATTATTTTTCATTAAATTCTTATTCTTTATTCTAATCAATAAGAAGTAAAAACCTCTCCGCATGTATACTATATATACATAGAGGTTTTTAAGCAGATAAAAGTACTTAGAAAAAAAAAATTTAGTATTTAAAACTTTTCATTTGCCTCATTTTTACTTTTAGTTATAGATATGGAGTACGTTATGCTTACCCTAAAACTAATTGTCTACACGGTAGTTATTTTTTTTGTTTCGTTGTTTGTTTTTGGATTCTTATCAAATGATCCTGGACGAAATCCGGGCCGCAGAGATTGAATCAGAAAGAATTAGTCTATTTAGTTAGTAGTAAGTAAAAAATTTGAATAATAGGTAACTGTAATAAATTGAACAATAAAGGAGAGAGAGGGATTCGAACCCTCGGTACATAAAAAATTGTACAACGGATTAGCAATCCGACGCTTTAATCCTCTCGGCCATCTCTCCAATAAACTTGAAATATCTTTTTTGTTGTGTTATTTGATTTTACTACAGAATGAAAGTACGAGTCTATGGGATTTTCTTAATTGTAACAAAGTCTGAGTCAGAAGCAACAAACTTGATTCTATATCAAGATTACTTTTTTTTTAGAAATTTACAGCAAAAAAAATTTTCTAAATGCTTTCTTCTGAATCATATTTTTTTTTTCTTTGATTAGGTTTGTTCTTTCATATACTTATTTCTAAAAGAAATAGAAATAAAATTAAGTAAAATTTACTTACTCTTGAATTAAAAAAAAAAGCAATTTATGTTTTGCGTACCAATACCAAAAGTTTACGTTATACCCATCCAGATCAGAATTGAACCGGTCACTTCCTCCTCCAAATCAAACTGAGTTAATTAGTAAGTAATATTAACCGATATAAAACTTTTTATTAACATAGAATTCTTTTTTGAACCCTGAGATAGAATAAAATCCTAAACGAGTAAAATAAAAGGAGAGGTTATGAATCTAGAAATTATTCTACAACTTGCTGTTCTAGCGTTGGTAGTTGCTGCAGGACCGCTCGTAATTGGTTTACTAGCTGCCCGAAGGGGTAATCTATAAACTGGTTTGACAATGATATAATACACAGTAACAGATTTTCTTTTTACAAATAAAAAGGGGGAGGGGAATCTCCTCCTAAATAAATAAATTTTCAATAATTTTGGATCCATTTCAACAAATAGTGTACGGAGACTTTGTCTGTCTCATATAATAATAACAGAATACGTTTGTATTCTAGCGGGTATAGTTTAGTGGTAAAAGTGTGATTCGTTATTTATATAGTAATTTGAATAGTTGTGGGTCTTCCAAACCAAATGAATATCAATTAAATTGACTAAAAAAAACCTTATTTTTACAAAAGTAAACATGTATTTCTCTACTAATTTTTGGTGTTAGAGTAAAATCCAAATTTTCTCGTTACTTATACATAGATAGAGAGTAAAAGGAACGAAGCAGAATTATATAACTAAGTATATATATACTTGGGTTTATTTAGCACTCTCCCAAAAAAAAAGAAAAATCTATGGATAGATATCTAAAATATTAGTCTCATCGTCACTAAACCTTGGCAAAAAACCTAAGCTAGGAGAAAAGTTGAAAGAAACCAATATCCTGGTTTACCAGGATTACTAAATACGTAGCTCATGCAGCATTAACTACCCTAGCAACTCGGTGAGAAATATGTTCTTAAGGATTTTTTATTAAAAAAAAAAAAAAAGGAACGATTTAAAGAAAGAGACTAAACTAACTTTCTTTCAATAAGGATCTTCTACGAAGTATAAGTATAATTCTGAGTTATGATATATAACTTAACTGGGATCCATACAAAACTGACATAGATGTTATGAGATTTATCATATCATTTTTGATATATATAGAAAGTTTTCTGCTGTTGTCTTTAAAAAAAAAAAAAAAAGCAGAAACGTTCAAAAAAAACTACTTCAGGTTTCTAATAAAACTAGAAGAATTTAGTGATTTCCCCTTCAATGTGGAAGAAGAAAAATAAAATACCTGCTTTTTCCTTCGTTTCACTCGTATGGATACTGAACAAACATATTAAATTAATCAAATAAAATATTCTAGTTTTTGAACAAAACTACTTTAACTTCCATAAAGGAGCCGAATGGGCCGAAATGCCCAAGTTCGGTTCTGAATTAGCGGTACCTTTGACAACTTTTTTGATTTGTTTTGTTGGTATCGACTATAGCCTTTAGCCTTCCAAGCTACTGATGCGGGTTCGATTCCCGCTACCCGCTAACTCTTTTGAAGATAATGAAACTGTAGCGACCCTTCAGTAAAAAAAAAAAGAATAATAATTTATACCCATTTATCAGATTTCTGATAAATGGGTACACACAACTTACTTACATAACTTCGGAAATAAGTAATAAGCAAGCAGAGAAAAAAAAAAAGCGTCCATCGTCTAATGGATAGGACAGAGGTCTTCTAAACCTTAAATATAGGTTCAAATCCTATTGGACGTAATTATCATAAGAAAAAGTACAACTTTGTATGTATCATGTATATATAGTAAGAGAATTGAATAACATGATAAATGAATTTGATCTTTAGAAAAAAAAATACATTTTTTTCTAGACTATATAGACCTTGCTACGTACTTAAGAAATCATTTCTCTTGAAGTAAAAAAAGTTCCATTGACTCTTTAATTGCTTCTTTTAAAATAGTTTCCGCCTGCTCCGTAAATGTCTTTGTGGAACGAATAATTTCACTAAAATCAGGTTTGTTGGTTGTTACATATTCACGTAGCTGAACCAAAAATCGTTTAACCTGGTCAACATTTAACACATCTAAATATCCGTTCACTCCAGCATAAATAGTAGCGACTTGTTCCTCTACTGATAATGGCGCTGATTGAGGCTGTTTAAGAAGCTCACGCAATCGCTATCCCCTAGCTAATTGATTTTGAGTAGTTTTATCGAGATCAGAAGCAAATTGAGCAAAAGCTTCTAATTCTGCAAATTGCGCTAATTCCAATTTCAACTTACCTGCTACTTGTTTCATAGCTTTAATTTGAGCCGCAGAACCTACTCTAGATACAGAAATACCCACATTGATTGCTGGACGAATTCCAGCATTAAACAGATCTGCCGATAAGAATATTTAGCCATCCATAATAGAAATAACATTAGTGGGGATATAAGCCGAAACATCTCCAGCTTGTGTCTCAACGATGGGTAAAGCTGTCAAACTACCCTCCCCTAATTGAGAACTTAACTTAGCAGCCCTCTCTAAAAGTCGAGAATGTAGATAAAAAACATCTCCCGGATAAGCTTCTCGTCCGGGTGGTCTTCTCAATAACAAAGACATCTGTCTGTAAGCTTGGGCTTGTTTGGAAAGATCGTCATAGATAATTAAAGCATGTTGTTCACGATACATGAAGTATTCGGCAATAGCTGCTCCTGTATAGGGAGCAAGGTATTGCAGGGTCGCTGGAGAATTTGCAGTTTCGGAAACTACAATAGTATATTCCATGGCACCACGTTCCTGAAAAGTGTCGACTACATGCGCCACAGAAGAAGCTTTTTGCCCAATAGCTACATAAACGCATATAACATTTTGACCCTTTTGGTTCAAAATTGTATCTGTAGCTACTTCCGTTTTACCCGTTTGTCTATCTCCAATAATTAATTCTCGTTGACCACGACCAATAGGAATCATTGAGTCAATAGCAATCAAACCCGTTGTAAGGGTTCGTACACAGAGCGTCTTGAAATAATTCCTGGGGCTGGGGATTCTATCAATCTAAACTCAGAAGCTGGGATTTGACCTTTGCCGTCAATAGGTTGAGCCAATGCATTTACAACACGGCCTAAAAATAAGTTACTTACTGGTATTTGAGCAATTTTTCCCGTTGCTCGTACGGAGCCCCCCTCTTGTATTGATAGACCATCGCCCGTCAGTACGGCCCCAACATTATCAGATTCCAGATTCAAAGCAATACCAACTGTACCATCTTCAGATTCCACCAATTCGCCAGCCATTACTTCGTTGAGTCCATGAATGCGAGCAATTCCGTCTCCTACTTAAAGTACAGTACCAATGTTAACAACTTCTACTTCTGGAACATACCCTTCAATTTGTTTGCGAATGATGCTGCTAATTTCGTCAGGTTGGATGTTTATTACCATTTTTGCCAAAAAAAATTATTGTGAAAAAAGAGAGGGGGGGGAGGTAAAAATGAAACCTTTTAATAAGATAGATATGCAATTAATTTTCCGAGAATGATAAATGTATTTATTTGTTCGACATGGATCTGAGCATTCCAATGTGATAATCAATCAATTGCATATGCAATTGATTAGTCATACAACTATTTAAACTTTCTAGAGCTCTTTGGGACGCTAGTCGAGAAACTTGCTGTCGAACTTGCTCAATTGCTCGTTGCTTCTCAAAACGAATTGCATTATTTTTACTATCTTCTGATCCGTTTAAATCATTGTCAGCTGCATCAACAAGATCTTGCCGTTCTTTATCCATTTGAGCAAGTCCACTGATGCGAATCTCATCTGCTTTTATTTCTGCGTGTTGTAATCGAATACGAGCCTTATGAAGTTTTTCAGTTGCTTCTGTATAGCGCTCCTCTGCATCCCGAATTGTATTTGAAATTGTTCTTTCACGATTTTCTAAAAGACTGATCAATGAAAGTAGATTATAAATCTTCAATTTTCAAAGACTAATGATCTCTTCCCAAACCGGACATGGACCTTTCAATCCATCCGGCTTTCCGGCCCATCTATCTATCACGTATGAGACATTGAATTTTAGTTGGGAAAGCTAATAGGCCATCCCGAACGGGCTTGCCTCCCTTTTTTTCGTTTCAACTAATTGGATTTACCCCAAATAATTTTGGGAAAATAACTATGAAATAGAAAAAAATTGTTGGTAGCTCTACCAAAAAAATTATTCAAAATTTTGGAAATCGCTTTTTCTAAGTAGTATTCGTCTGAATAGGTTATCTAGTAAGCAATTTGAGAGCTTTATATCTACCTATCAATAAGACATAAATGGGTAGGTTTCAAGCATTTTTTTCGATACGGGCGTTATGTAACGAGCACTGCATTATCAATTGAGACTTGGGTTACGCAACGGGGGAAAGAAAACCCCAAATTTGCTAAGACTTTAAGATATGTAACTTTAACCATATTGACGAAGACCCAACAATTGTTCGACGAGAATCAATTGAAATTGAACTAATTAAACGGAATGCTCTGGTTCTTGCATAACATTCCTTTTTGCAAGTAATTCGTCGGGTTTTGCACCTACCTTCTGATTTGATTAGTTAGATACAACTGAAAAAAATCAGTTATCCTACTCAGATCTACGATTCGCACACACCCCCTTTCCATAATAAAACAATATACTTAATACCAGGATTAAATTAATCAGGTTTATCTCAAAGATATCAGTATTTAAGCTAATACCTGCAGCGGAAACCCAATAACTCAAGGGAGCGAAGATCTCACTTATACTTCTCATATTAATTATCCTCCTTGAAGATGTTACGAAAATAAAGCAACGTCTGATCCGGCCTAATAACAATTCGTAAATTTTAGAACGTCTAAAAAAAAAACGAACGAAGGAAACGCCGGGATTCTCTTCCGAGTCATTTAGTTCAGCAACAATTTGTATTTTATCTGTCTTATTGATGAAATTTGACGTGGTAAAAAAAAAAAATTAAGAGTTGGCAAGGTAGGGGCAAGGACTTGGTAAATAGAAAAAATTTACTTTTTATAATCCTTGCCCTAAAAAGGTTTAAATTTTCAGCGATGAGTGAAAAAAACTCTTGTTTTTCAAACAAGCAGAATTCTTGATCAATATATACAATTTTTTTTCTTAAAAAAAAAACTAAGTTAAACGAGCGGATTTGCAAATAACAGGGCTAGAGCTACAACTAATCCATAAATTGTCAAAGCTTCCATGAAGGCCAAACTTAACAATAAAGTACCTCGTATTTTCCCTTCTGCTTCTGGCTGTCTTGCTATACCCTCAACTGCCTGACCCGCAGCGGTGCCTTGACCAACACCGGGCCCAATCGATGCAAGACCTACAGCTAACCCGGCAGTAATAACAGAAGCGGCAGAAATCAGTGGGTTCGTATTAGTCTCCTCCTATTTTATTTACGTGAGTGAATTTTACTTGTCTCATTGAGTAGTAATTTCATTCAATTTGACAAATCTTTTGATTGAATGAAAACGGGGAAATCAATTCTAAGGGGATCTAAGCCAAAATAATATAAGTGAGTCCAGTAACTGCTGCCCGGTCAGGCATGCCCGATCAAATTCCACTTGGAAGTAATATTGAAATAGATGAAAAAACATCTATTTTTTTTTTGAGTTAGAAACAGCGGTCAAAATTCTTTTGAGTGAAACCAATATGTTAGACCATTTTATATTATCTACTAAACTACGTCTGTCCCAAACAAACCCTGTGGTAGTAAAATTTAAGAACTTGATTTGATTTGTGACAATAGAAATATAATCGGTATTTAGCACGTATTACCCGCTTAATTGAGTGGCGGAAAAATAAGATGATAGATCTCGTTTCTTTTTTTTTTTCTGAAGCATTCATTTAAGTCCGACAGAGTTACTGACCATCTTACCTTCGAGCTTTTTTAGAATCAAATTTTCTTATGTTTTATCTCAAATTGTTTGTATATTTTCACTCCGTGGGTTTCGTACTTGTGATATCATAATACCATAGAAAGAGCCATTTTTCACTATAGTGAACCCTCAAATTGTACTTGAAAACATAATTTTTTTTTTCTCAAATTTATTTAATGGTGACCTTCCATTGATTCACCTATATAAGCTGCAGCTAAAGTGGCAGAGATTAAGGCTTGTATAGCACTTGTAAACAACCCCAAGAGCATCATGGGTACTGGAACGATTAAAGGTACTAACGAAACAAGAACAGCTACTACCAGCTCATCAGCCAAAATGTTTCCAAACAGTCGAAAACTAAGTGATAAGGGTTTGGTGAAATCTTCTAAAATATTTATAGGCAATAATACTGGGGTTGGCTGTATGTATTTCCCAAAATAGCTAAAACCTCTTTTATGCAAACCCGCATAGAAATATGCTACAGATGTAAGCAAAGCTAATGCTACGGTAGTATTTATATCGTTCGTAGGTGCAGCCAGCTCTCCATGAGGTAACTGAATGACTCGCCAAGGCAACAATGCACCTGACCAATTAGAAACAAAAATAGATAAAGACATCGTTCCAATAAATGGAACCCAAGGACGATATTCCTCTTCCCCCATCTGGGTCCGTGTTAAATCTCGAATAAATTCAAGAACATACTCAATAAAATTTTGCAGACCAGTTGGTATCGTTTGTAAATTTCTGGTAGCCACAATAGGTAAAGCTATCAAGAGAGCGATGACAACCCAAGAAGTTATAAGAACCTGAGCGTGAACCTGTAAGTTTCCTATTTGCCAATAAAAGTGTTAACCTACTTCTACACTTGATACTTCATGTGGATTATCAATTTCAAAAATTTGTAGTTGCTCAATTTGCATAATACCCCCTTCCTTACTCAATGAAGAGTAAAATTTGACTATCCAAAATAGTTGTTATCATTAATAAATTTTCCAAGAGAATTTGTTGATGTAGTACTTACTAGTTTTTAACTATCAACTTAAAATACCTCTGAAACTTCTAAGGTTGACCAACCTTCGCAAATAGCTAATATTGATTTATCCAATATCCATCGGATCGAGGATCTCGCATCATCATTACCAGGAATTGGAATATCTACAAGATCGGGATCACAATCTGTATCGACAACACATATTGTAGGGATACCTAAAATACTACATTCCTTAATCGCAATGGATTATTCGTATTGATCAGTAATTATCGCAATATCGGGTAAATCTGACATATATTGAATTCCACCTAAACATTTTTTTAATCGAAACAATTGTCCTTTTAAATTTGCCGCCTCTTGTTTTGGAAGTCGATCAAATCCTCCTCTACTTTCTTCAAGTTGTAAGTATTGAAACCTACGAAGACGTGTTTCTGTAGTAGCCCAATTTGTTAACATACCGCCTAACCATTTCTCATTTACATAATGACATTGAGCTCTCAGTGCCGCCGAGGCTACTAAATCGGCGACTTGATGCTTTGTACCAACTATTAAGAACTCCTTCCCTTTTGCCGCTGCATTGAACAACAAGTCACAGGTTTCAGCTAAATACGAGCCGTTTGAGTTAGGTCAAGAATATGAACACCCCTGCGTTCTGTAAATATATAAGAAGACATCTTGGGATTCCATTTCTGAGTTTGATGCCCAAAGTGGATTCCCGCAGCCATCATTTCTTCTAAATTAATATCCCGATTTTTCTGTTGCATTGTCCCCTCATTTATAAAAAGGAATGTGAATTCGTTTCATTTTAACTAAATTTAGTAAATTCTTACAATCCATTGGTCGATGTTCTGACTCATACTACAGAAAAAGTTTGTATTTAACTAACTCATTTTTACCACATTTCAGGAGGAAGGCAAGAAAGAGATCGATGGAGTTCTTTCTGAATTTCCACACTGGAAATTAACACTTTAGTTTTATGGTAACCGCTCATATTCCTTTTGATCTCCCATTCTGAATTCTTAGTATCTGCCTTTGCCTCATACGACTCTTTTTTCTTATTTACTATTAGTTGACAAACAATTTCTGGACTACCTGTTCCAATGGGAACAAGGTCGCCAAGAACTACATTTTCTTTCAAACCTCTCAACCAATCAATTCGGCCACAAAGAGCAGCTTTAGCTAATACCCGAGTAGTTTCTTGAAAACTAGCCTCTGCTAAAAAACTAGTAGTACTGAGAGATGCCTTTGTCATGCCCAATACAATTGGCTCATAGAAAATCGATTTTTTTAATACACGATTCATACGTTCCGCTTGTGACAACTCAATAAGTTCGCCGGGAAAGAAAACATTTGTTACCCCATCTTCGGATGCTACAACCCTTGACGTTAATTGTCAAACAATAATTTCTAGATGTTTATCGGATATTTGTACTCCTTGAGATTCATAAACTCGTCGAATTTGATCGATTAAAACTAGTTGGCAATGGCCCATGCTTCTTTTAGCGCCTACAAAGTGACTCCAAAGATTTCCAATTAATTTAATAATACTTCGACACCATTTTTCAAAAATATGGTCAATTCCAGTAGGAATCGAAGCAATGGAACGAGATTCCAGGAGTTGCTCAACCTTTGGGAGACCCTGAGTAATATCCCCAGATTTTAACCTATCATAAGGCAATGTCATTAAAGTCTCTCCTTCTTCGATAATGTCACCAGAAATCTTGTGAGGATTTGCACCTCGGGTTGCCAAAAGAGTTTTAACCGTTCGTAGTAATGAGTAATTTTCTCGGATGGCTATGATCTGACCGGACTTGAAACATACATGATTTTTTTCAAGATATCGATGTTTACTGATCAGTATTCCTAAATTAATGGACCTAAATTCTCGATGAAATATTTTTCTAGGTGAATAAATGGATTGTTTTGAGAAAAGTTTATCAAGAAAAGAATTTTTGTGGCATTTCCATAGTGAATTGTTCTCATCAATCAGATAATAATTATGTTCTGACTTCCCTGTTGAATACTTTACAAAACTTTCTATGTTACAAAGTGTTTTATCACGGAGTAAAAAGGAAGATTGATGAGGGTTCACTAAGGTAGGAGTAGTCCACAAAGTTCCGACTAGACCTACCCGCTCAGTTTCCCTTTGGTCAGGCTTGAAAGTTTTTCTTGCTTTAGTCAATCCTTCTTCAACATTTGGTTTTGAAAAATATTCAAATTCAGAATCGATAAATTCATTTTTTTTATCTTTTATACCGCTTATTTGTGAGGATATATTTTTTCTTGATTCTGATTTCTGAAAATATTCTCCAACTTCTTTCTCATAATCAAGCTCGTTTGACGCAACAATTGAACCATTGCAAATACGAAAAAAATTAAATGATGATAGAATCAGAAATGATGTATCTGATTCCGGAACCCTGTGAATAATATTTTGATATTTGGCAACAAATTCGGAATAACTACTAGATTGATTAACTTGAATGCTTGATAAGTTATTAGCATGAATAAAATTTTGAAAACACTTGTTATTTAACCCAATATTTTTTCGGGTAGGAGGATACATGATTGAATTTATCTGAATATAAGTGTTGAACAAATGATTTATTTTTACATTAACGAGGGACAAATAATTTCTTTTTGAAGCAAACGTTTCTTGCAAATATGTATGCCAATTGATAATTAGAGAAGTTTGAACTAATTGAATCGAGGTATGATTAATTACTTCAATCTTTTCGCCATTTTTAAAGCAAATAATTGAAAGGATATCGGATTTCACGCGTTTCTGTGTTTTTGGTTTGTCCGGGCAGGATGGTACTCCCGCTAAAAAATCAAAGGAGACGTCGTATTCAATAACTGGTGTTATCAAGACAGATCTTTTTTTTCTAGAAAAAGTTAATGGTTGGAGGTAAACCCAATTTTTAGCTTTAATGTCATCAAGAATTCTACTGCCTGGTGCTAGTAAAGTTGGACCTCGCTTGAATATATTAATTTGCTTGTCTGAACTGTAAAGATCTCCAGGTATAATTCTGATTGTAGTTACATATGTTTTAGTCTTTTCTATTCGAAGAAATCCAGTTGTTTTGGCAATAATATTGTGAGTTATTTGTGTACCTGCTTCAACAAGAGTATTATTCGCCACCAAAATAGCCGAGGCAGGTTCGTGCATGATATAAATCTCTTCTGGAATCAAAAAGAAATTTCCTTTTTCAACTATTTTATATCGCGAACAAATTTTTTTTTTGCCTCCAAAGCAGATCTTCTTTGAAGCAATAGGTTCAATTTTCATTTTGCCATACTTTATAAACCCTGACACGTCAGTTCGATACCTGAAGTTCTCGTAGGTAGCAAAGGTATGGTTTTCATCCAAAATATTGTTTAATTGAACATCAATAGTTCGAAAATATGATTCATTTATTATGTTTTTTCGTTGTTCCAACAACAAAAGAACCGATCTCCCCGACTCAGCACGCTCCAGTTTAATATTTGGAATAATGTAGTTTGATTTCGGGCATTTTGACCAATTTAGAAAAAATTTTGGATCAATACCAAATTCTCGAATACCTCTTTGAAAATTTCTATAGTGATGGGAAACAAATTTTGATTTGACAATTTTTTTCAAGTAATCATGTTTTTGTTTAATAACGCTGGGTGTTATACTCACCCTATCTTGATCTTTGTAAAAAAAAGATTTTTTGTCGAAATCACCAAAAGATCCTGAAAGAATCCATATATGGCTTGCTTCCCGTACGAAACGGTCGGTATCACAGATGGAATTACGAACGTGCCAAACAAATTTACTCCAATGAATTTCCCCTTTTAAATTCGGATAGATAGGTTTTTGAATACGTTCTTTAGGAGATTCTTTGGCTCGTACTTCTGCAATAATTTGTTGCGATTCAATATATTGTCCATTTTGTATCAGAAGTAAACTATGAGCTGGGATGACAGAATCGTATATATTATCAGCACTATTGATTAATATGGGGAGATCAGTTTGACAGATCCAAGCGGGATGCCCGTGTCTCGTCCGCGTTGGATTGACTAAGTTTTCGTCAAATTTAATGACTCCATTAAATGGAATTCGGACATACTCTGCAATATCTCCTATAAAAACTCCTCCCGTATGAAAAGTCCTTAATGTCAATTGAGTTCCTGGTTCTCCAATGGATTGACCCGCAATAATACCAACGGCTTCACCCACTTCTACCAAATCACAATGAGCAAGACTCCACCCGTAACAAAACTGACAAACCCAGTAAATACTTTTGCATGTCAATGGGGATCTTAAATGTATTGGTTGCAACGATGCTACCAAGTTATTAGCCAGTCTATCACTGATATCTTGATTACGGGTGGCAACACATCTGACATCCCAATAAACATGATATGCTAATACACGTCCAATCAATCTTTGATATGATATTGTTCTAACAAATATTCGTTTTTGCTCGCTAATATTCAGAAAAGTAATACTTTTAGCCGTTCCACAATCCCGTTTGCGTACAACAATGTGTTGGACAACTTCGACAAGTCTACGTGTTAGATATCCAGCATCTGAAGTTCGCACGGCGGTATCCACAACCCCTTTGCGAGCACCGTAACAAGAAATTATATATTCTGTCAGGGATAACCCTTCACGCAAATTTTTTCGGATTGGTAAATCAATTACTTGACCTCGAGGGTCAGACATTAATCCTCTCATGCCAAGTAATTGATGTACCTGGGATATCGTTCCTCGGGCTCCCGAAAAAGACATCATGTGAACCGGATTCAAAGGATCAATTATCTTAAAACTTGGATTCATTTCTCGCTTCAAACACTCACTCGTAGCGTACCAGGTTTCAATTGATTGACGTAACTTTTCTACAGCATGCAGACTACCGCAACGGTAATGCTGCTCCGAAACATAACCTTATTCCTCCGCGTCTCGTACAAGCCAACCCCTTGTTGGTACTGCCAAAAGATCATCAATACCCAATGAAACAGATGCTTTTGTAGCTTGTTGAAAACCTAAAACCTTAACTTGATCCAAAACATTCGTTGTAGAGGCGATTCCAAAACAAATGACTAACTTGCTGATGAGTCGCTTCATCGTAGCCCTATCTATTGTTTTATTGCAAAAAGGTAATTCATTTTGATCCATCATTTGAAAAACCTCAACTTTTTTTCTTTTCTATGTATAGATCTTTTCTATTATATGTTTCACTTCAAAATAGAGTTTTCCTTTCTTATTTAATGAAATAGAATCAAATCTATTCATTGACTCATATTTCGGTAGCAAAAAAAGCTTTCTCATTCTTCAGTTTTAAATTACTTATGGAGCTAAACTATGTATGTTATTACCTCCGATACAAACTGCTGGTTTTGATACACTTTGTAATGCTTCCTTTAATTGCTGATTGAACAAAATGCGACCGGCCGTTGTAAGTACATACATGTTTGAACTATATCCTTTTTTACATTTTCTAACTCGATAAGTTTCGTAGAAGTGAAAAGAAGTTCCTAAAGACTCATATTGAGATTCAATAGGTAATTCACGGATTTTCGAACTAATAATTTGCATATCAATTTCCCATCGAAGCCATGATAAACTAAACAAATCAACTTGTTTGGATTCCTGAGCCCGAAGTAAGTCACAATAACTACTGAAATAAGGTATTTTGATGGGATAGGTATGTGCTCGATCTACCAAAATAGCATGTCTATTCTGATAAATTCCCTGCCTATTTTCGATTGTAAGTACATAAAGACCGAGCAGCATATCCTGACTCGGAACAGATACAGGGTCACCCGTAGCAGGGGATAATAAATTGATATGTGAAAACATCAAAAGACGAGCTTCAATCTGAGCTTCGAGAGATAAAGGTACATGAACAGCCATTTGATCACCGTCAAAATCCGCGTTAAACCCCCCACAAACCAATGGATGCAAACGAATGGCGCGTCCTTCTATTAAAAGTGGCTGAAACACCTGCATGCCCAACCTGTGCAACGTTGGCGCTCGATTCAGTAGTACGGGATGGCCTCGCATAACTTCCCGAAGAACTTCCCATATTATGGGATCTCTTTTTTGTATCATACATTTTGCATCTCGTAAGTTACAAGCGAGATGACATCCGATCAAGTTACGAATTACAAAAACTTGAAAAAGATCAATTGACATTTCTCGAGGTAATCCACATTGGTGTAATGCTAGGGACGGACCTACAACGATCACGGAACGACCTGAATAATCGACCCGTTTACCAAGCAAAATCTCGCGGAATCGACCCTCTTTGCCCTCAATAACTTCTGAAAATGACTTATAGGGTCTGTTATGAATATCCCTCGTTGGTTGCCCACGTATGCCACTATCGATAAGAGCATCTACAGCTTCTTGAACAAGTCTTTTTTGACAAACAATTAATCCTTCTGGTGTAAATTCACTGCCTGATAAAAATTCACTAAGAGTATTATTTCGGTAAATAACCTTTCTATAAAGTTCGTTAAGATCAGAAGTAACTAATTCGCCTTCATATAATTCAACTATTGGTCTTAATTCAGGAGGAAGAACTGGTAATAAGTCCAAAACCATCCATTCAGGATTAAGATTTGTTCGTAAAAAATCCTTGGCTAATTTAATCCGTCTAACCAAAAGGTCTTTTCTTCTTCGAATCGTTCGATCTTCTCGTTCAATTCCAACCGGTTTTTGTTTTGCCGAAGCCTGCCACTCCAAACACGCGCGATCCACAATACCGTGCAAGTCTAAACTAGCTAATCCTTTTTTTATGGCGTCTGCTCCAGTGGCAATTTCGTTTTTTTGAAGCGTTTCATAATTTCGAGTAGAAAAAAAAATGGGAAGTATGTTTTTCCAAGATCGGTCTTCATAATTAAACAAACCTCGCAGTCTTAATAAAGTGGGCCGTTTGGCCACGGGCCTAGCAAGAAAAAGATTGGGATAGGTTGGTTGCCCCCCCCCAGAATCGGACACGAGTATTTTTTCTCATCCGGCTCAAATAACTATTCTCATATTTAAGGATGAATTAGTTCAACAAATGCATTTAAAACGTAATCATATTCTTGTTCTATTAAATAGAAACTAGTTATTCATTATTCGCGTTTCAATTTGTTATTGTTTTTCTCGAATAGTCTTGATTCTCCCATTTCAAATGATTTTATTATAAAACGAAGTAATGTTTTTTTTTGAAAATCATCAATCAGTTGGAAATTTTGTCTTGTTCCTAATGTGATCATTTCCCCTCTTTAGGTTTCCACTCCACTTCGATGGCTATCAATCAATTTGAGAACTATATGCGATGATTAGATTCTTATAACCATTAGAGTCTCTCTGAACAAAAAAAGTGAGTTGAGGGTTCAGTCAGATTAGATGAAAAGCACTTCAATATTTTTTTTTAAAACTCAATTTTCGAAGTCAAGGTAATCTGATGGATTTGTTTTTACTAAAAATAACCATGTAGGGAATTCCTCAGTTTTTCTATTTAGAAGATATCTCCGAGCTGCACGACAATCCTAATCTTTATTTGAACCAGGACCGTGTCGGTTAGAAGAGAACTCCAATTTTTGCATGGAATGACAGATTGTACTAATTCTATACAGATCAACATGTAAAATCGAGTCACGCATCGCAATATACTAGGCTTTCTAATTCTTTAAGGGGTTTGGCAAGTGAATTTGCAATATAACTAGGAACTCGTTTTGAAAACCATACGTGGGTTACCGGACACGCAAGTTTAATGTATCCCATTCGATATCGACGAACTCGCGAATCAGTGAACTCGACTCCGCACTGTTTGCAAAAGGTAGAAGAAGTGTCTTCATTATTAATAGATTGATAGTTTCCACAAGCACAGACTCCACTTTTTATCGGTCCAAATATCCTTTCACAAAATGAACCATCTCGCTCTGGTTTATGAGTCTTATAATGTAACGTATAAGGTTAATCAACTTGTCCAACAATATCTCCATTAGGTAATTTTCGCTCAGCCCATGTGAGAATCTGCTCGGGAGAAGCTAGTCCGATGCGAAGTTGTTTATAATTAGTTCGATGAATCATACATAATAAAAAGTCTTGATTGCTTTTTTTTTTTCAAGAAAGGAATTTCAATAGGATATTAAATGTTCTCAATTTCCCTTACCAAATTTTCTTCAAGTATAAAATTGCGTTCTAAATTTAGGCCCATACAGCGTAACTCTCGAACTAGCAATCGGAAAGACTCTGGTACGCTCTTAGGTTTGTGAACGGGTTTTCCAGTCATAATTGCACTAGGTACTTTGTAATGAGCCTGAATATGATCTGACTTAGTTGTAAGCATTTCCTGCAATGTATACGATACACCAAAACCTTCCGAAGCCCAAACTTCCATTTCTCCAACTCGTTGACCTCCCCGCCTGGATTTTCCTTTAAGAGGTTGTTGCGTAACAAGTGCATAGGGACCACTAGACCGTGCATGAATTTTATCATCAACCTGATGAATAAGTTTCATTATATAAGCTTTTCCAGTCGTAATAGGTTGTCCAAAGGGATCTTCTGTTCGTCCATCAATCAATCGGCTTTTTCCAAGATGATTGGGTTCAAATAACCATGAATTACCAGTTTTTTGACCAGCTGAATAGAGTTCAGAAAAGACTAGTTTTCTAGAAGCTTCGCGCTCGTATGTTTCATCAAAAGGGACTATACGGTAATGAGTTTCTGAAAACTCCCCGGCTAACCCCAGTAGGCATTCGAAAATCTGTCCCACATTCATTCGTGAAGGTACTCCTAAAGGACTTAATATCATATCAACTGGGGTACCATTTTGTAAGTAAGGCATATCGTGTCTAGGTAATATTTTCGAGACAATGCCTTTATTGCCATGTCTACCAGCTATTTTATCACCAACTTGTATTTTACGTTTTTGCAATATAAAAATATGAATTACTTCTGAGTCATTAACGGTATCGTCCTCAGGGTAAACCCACCTGACATCAATGACTCGACCTCCTCCACCAGCAGGTACCTTTAAACAGCTTTCTCTTGCATTAACCAATTGTATACCAAAAATGGCTTGTAATAATCTCCCTTCTGGAACACGTGATGAACTCGTTCCTTCTTGGGGTGTTAATTTACCCACCAAAACGTCTCCAGATTCTACCCAAGATCCCAATTCGACAAGTCCATTATCATCGAGGTGTCGAAGTACATGACTATCCAATTGAGGTATTTGCTTGGTGACCCGCTCGGGTCCCTGATTTGTTGTACAAATTTTGATTTCATGTTTTTCAATGTGGAAAGACGTGAAAATATCTTCGTATATTAGACGTTCACTAATTAATACTGCATCTTCAAAATTATATCCCTCCCATGGCATATAGGACACTAAGATATTTTTCCCTAGAGATAACTCCCCCCTAACAGTTGCCGACCCATCCGCTATTATTTGAACACTTCTCAAAAGTTCTCTCGGTGAAACCACAGGTTTTTGGTGAATACATGTATTATTGTTGGAACGTTCATAGATTTTTAATTCATTTTGTTTACTAAAAAAGCTTGATTTCTGGTTTCCCGCGGCGGATAGTTCAATTTTCCTACCATCAATATATCGAATTGTTCCTTCTTGTTCAGATAGAACTATACTTCCTGAATCTGATGCTACTTAACTTTCTAACCCAGTTCCTACAATGCACCTCTCGGGCTTTACTAGTGGAACCGCCTGACGTTGCATAGTAGAACCCATTAAAGCGCGGTTTGCATCATTATGCTCAATAAATGGAATCAGAGAAGCTCCAATGGAAAAATAGTGTAGGGGATGAACACTTTGAAAGTCAACTTGTTCCCAAAGAACGCTAAGAAACTCTTGTTGATGTCGAACCGGTATAAGTCCTTCTCTGAGGATCTCCATTCGGATATTAACAAATTTTCAGTTGCTATTCGGTAACAATCGTCTTCAACAAGAGAGATCTTGACTAATTGCTCCGCGTTGGAGGATTCCGCCATTTTGAGATAGGGACTCTGCAAAGATCCCGAATTGTTCACTCTTGCTTGAAGAGCTAGTGAAGAAATTAGGCCAGCATTCATGCCTTCTGATGTTTCAATTGGGCATATACGGCCATAATGACTAAAATGAATGTCTCTAGCTTGAAAACTGGCAGTTCGACGTGTTAGACCACCAGGACCTACAGAGCTTAATCTTCGTTTATGAACCATTTCTGATAATGGATTTGTTTGGTCTAAAAATTGAGATAGGGGATGTGAACCAAAAAATTCTTTGAAAGCTGCTATTACTGGCGCAGTCGTCACCAAACCTCGGGGAGTTATTGTGCGTTTGCGTCTAACGGCTCTGGATAAATTTTATCGAATCAAATTCTCCAAACGGTTTGGAGCTAATTTCAATTGTTCCTGAAGCAAATCTGCTACGGATCGGACACGCCGGTTTTTTAAGTGGTCTATATCATCAAGTGTTCCCCTTCCATAACTTATTTCCACTAAGTAATCCGCAGCCGCTAATATGTCTTGAGGAAGCAAAAAGTACTCTGTTTCAGGAACATCAAGGCCTAACCTGAAGTTCAGTTTTCGTCGGCCAATTCGTCCTAATTCGCATCTAGGCTGGAAAAATTTCTTTTGTAATTCCTTAAACGTGGGTTCCGAAAATGACACATCTGTGTCCGCTGCGGAGTATATGTGTTTGTAAAGTTCTACTATAGCGTCCTCTGTTGATCCAATAAATTCTTTTTGCTTTTTCAGCATATTTGAAAATATTTTTGGGTAACGGACATTTTGTAGAATATCTTTTTTGTTCAACCCCATAGCTATTAAGAAAATTAAAATGGATATATTTTTTTTTTTACTAATACGAACCCAGATTTTATCCTTCCTATCCATTTCTGGCTTAAATCTCCCTCCCCGATCCGAAATTACAGTGCTAGTATACATTGGGCTTCCTTTCTGATCTGACTCTCGATTGTAGTAAAGACCAGGACTTCTCAATATTTGATTAACCAAAACTCTAGCAATTCCATTAATAATGAAAATTCCTCTAGAATTCATCCAAGGAATAGACCCGAGCCGCACATCTTCTTCTTGTACTACTTGATCTCTATTATGAATTAATTAAGATGGTACATATGGATCGGCAGAATAAGTAATGCATTGATACGCAGCATCTTTTTCTTCAACCAAAGGTTCTGTGAATTGATATTGTTTACCGATGAATCAGAATTCGACTTCCTTATCTGTATCTTCAATTTTTGGAAAATTTTCAAGTTCTTCAAGTACTCTTTCATGAACAAACCTACTAAATCCTTCCAACTGAATTTGTGCAAATTCTGGTAGTACGGGCATATCTTAGTCTCCTCCTAATGGGATAATAGATCTAGACCAAATTTTGAAGAAATTATTAGTTATATATATATATATTTATTTTTTTTTCCAAACAAAATAATATATATATATCACATTTATGTTATGGATATTCCACATAGAAATAAATACACATAGAATTGAGTAAAAAAAAAAAAAAATTGATCTGTACATCTATCGTGGAAAAACAAAATGGAAAACAATTTTTAGTTGATCAATTTGGTAACAATAACAAATAACTGGCAGGATAAGTTACAAAGTATCTTTTGCATGTGCATAAAAAAAAAACGTTTCTCCAATTAAAAAAAAAATTGATTTAGCAAATTCAATTTCTAAAAAAAAAACATTTCTTGTATTTTTCTGAAATGAAACGACGAGAAACAACCAAAGAAAAAATCTAAAATATCTAAGAATTAATATGATAGACATCTTATAATTATATCACATTATTAATTTTGATTGCCAACTAATAATAATAATAAGATAAAAAAAAACTATTTGTCTTTTCATTTTATTATTATTAATTTTTATTAATTTCATTCAAATTAATACCTTTTCTTTTGAGCCTCTTAACTCGAATAAGAAAATAGTTGCTTGTCAATGTATAAGTAAATTATTATGGGCTAATTTTGATCCATATATTAACTTTGTGGTGAGTAGATCAATTAATCTGAATAACGTACTAATGAATTCTATTAGAATATATATATATTCAAACAAGTTCTTCCTTTTTTCAATTGAAAAAAGAACTTTCTTTATTTGACTTTTATGACTAATCCTAGCCTAGATTTATCTTTCTGCATTTTTATTCTATCGTTGACTCTGTAATAATTACTAGTTACAATCTAACTAAGTCAAGTTGTGGGATTGTAGTTCAAGTGGTTAGAGCACCACCCTGTCAAGGCGGAAGTTGCGGGTTCGAGACCCGTCAATCCCGATCTAAGAAATCCTGAAAAACAAAAGAAGACATATTGAGTTTCTTTTCTTTTATATATAGTATACTTATTACTAAATATAAAAAAGAACGAAATTCCGTTGTACTTGCAGAAGTGTTTTGACATTTCTATTTCAATGGGTCGAGCTAGATTCGAACCAGCGTAGGCTTTGCCAGTGGATTTACAGTCCGTCCCCTTTAGCCACTCGGGCATCGACCCATTCATAAAAGAAAGTGAATCAAAAAAGTTTCTTTTTTTTTTCAGTCCATTAATTCAATTTGAATTAAGAAGTAAATACCCCCAGGGGAATTCGAATCCCCGTTGCCTCTGTGAAAGAGAGGTGTCCTAGGCCTCTAGACGATGGGGGCTAGATTACCTACTGAAAGCATAGGCAATATCTAGTCAAATTGTCAATCTAAAAAATAGATTGAACGTATCCTAAAAAATTTGTTTTATCAAGTTGAAATTTTTTATTTTTTTTTCTAGCTGGTAAATGGTAAACTATGCACTAGAAACTATGAATCATAATAAAAACTACTGAAAAGATACTTTTTTTTTTATTATTGAATACTAGAACTTAAAGAATAGAAATATATTTATATTTATATATTTCCGAGATCTGATTCTATGATATACTATATAATCAATATTGAAAACGTGACTCCATTCTTGAAAAAAAAAGGTAATTTGATTCTTTTTATTTTTGCTAACCAAAAAAGGTATTTCGGTCAACCCGACTCTTTAAAAAAAGATGGTTCACAATAAAATTGAGAGTTCTTCCGACTGGGAACACTCAAGCTATTTCCCAATCAACTTATGATACGGAAGTAAACATTCTTGCATTTGTAGCTACTGCACTTTTTATTCTAATTCCAACAGCTTTTCTACTTATTCTTTACATACAGACAGCTGCTCAAAATAATGATTAATCGTTAATTAATTCAATTACCAATTTAATATTAATTTTTGTCTACAAGAGCAACTATCAATAAAAAAAAAATGAAAAGGAAAAGAGGTCAAAGTTACAACACATAGTGAAGCAAAAAAGAACGTGAAAAATGAAGATTATGTGCCTGCTGTTAAGCAATAGTCGCTTATATTTTCCGACGATGACTCCTAGTATTATGGTTGTCTGTTTTAATCGCAATCTTTTTTCTTCAATTTTTTGTCCAACCAACTTGTTTGTGTTTGTTATTTTCAACTAAAATTACAAAAAATTGATAGATCAGTTTTTGATCTATCAATTTCTAGTTTTTAGTAAATTTTTTTATTTTACAAAAATGGGATTCGTCCAACTAACTTGAGAAAAAAAAAAGATCAAACTAGTCTTGTTTCATATCTTTTGAAAAAAAAATGTTAACTTCATGAATGAAAGTGAAAGGTACAAAATAGATCGTCTCACAAACAGAAGACTCAAGAAAATTACTTGATCAAACACAACATTTATATCAGCCAAAAAAACTCTTTACAGTTTCAATCAACTGTGAAACGACCGAGTAAAAAAAAAATAACTTATACTTGTTTATTTCTTTGACTTATCAAATCTGCCTTGAAAAACCCCGTTTCATTTATTAAATAAATCACTTTGATCGTTTCACAAACCACTTCTTCCCCGAACTACAAGCGAAAGAGAAAATGTAAAAATGACCGTCAGGGCAGCCCAAGCCGTCGTTACTAAGTCCGTAATTATAACTCCTATCTTTTCAGTTTTAATCTTTTTTATGTTTACCCCTACCTACTAACTCACGTTTCAAACAAAATCAAATTTTTTTTTTATTTGAACAAATAACTCAAAAATTAAAACCTGTTTTTTTTTTGAAATTCTCCTCTTTATAGGATACTATCCCAGTGCCAAAAAAAAAATGAATATAAGTTTCCATGTTTTTTAAATGTTACTGATTGGTTCTATAGACTTTGCAAAAATTGGTGATTGCTACGTACAATTCATTGAGTAATGATATACTTAATCGGGATTATTTTTGCGTGCGTAATTCATCGCGATACATAAAATGGAACAGGCTATAAAAAACTATAGAGCAAGTCAACTTGTATCCGATTCCATCGCAAGAAAGAAAATAATCCCATTGAGATAGGATTCTCAATGGATGGATCAACAAAAGAGTTTTCATTTCTCTTTTCATTTATTAAAACTACTTTTTTTTTTTTAGCTAGGCGACACCCAGATTCGAACTGGGGAGTTAAGGATTTGCAGTCCTCCGTCTTACCACTTGACTATATCGCCTTATGCTTTTTGATTTTCAAAAGTAACAGTATTGATCTAGTTTAGTTATCTCGCTGGGAAGTTAGGTGTTGGTTCAAAAAAGAAAAAAATGAAACATAATTTTAAAGAAAAGAAAAACTTAATAATTTCTAGAACATTTTTTCACGCCTATCTATCTTTTAGATGGCTTAGGTAAAACCTCGTTTTTACTCTTGAGGTAGGCGGATAGCGGGAATCGAACCCGCGTCATCTCCTTGGCAAGGAGATATTTTACCATTCAACTATATCCGCCCAATATGTTATTTCATTTTAATATATTAATATTCATTTGCGTCTTTCTCTAAGTTAGAGATACTAAATTCATACTAATGAATATGGTATTTTCTAGAAAGAAAACCAATGTTTGACTAACTATGTATGACTTTACTTTTTTTTTTTCTAAGAATTCCCAAACCAAAACAATACAATTTGAATTCTGTGTTGTAATTCCTTTTGAATCTAACAAAAAAAATCGTATTTTTCGCCCGACATTTTGCCTCCCCACTCGTAACGAAAAGTTACGAGAGGAAGAAACAATGGCGGAGCAGACTTTTAAGAAATAAAAGAATTAGGTATACCTACTAAAAAAACTAATCCAATCCATAATGAAGCCCCTGAAAAAACAATATTTTTATTGCTAGACCATCCTTCGGGAGATGCAAATACAACAGGAACACCAACAACCAATAGAAATGATGTAGCAATTAATGCAAATAAAGCAAATTGAAAAGCAATAGTCATAGGTTTTCCTTCCACTAAAGTGATTGTCTGTACCACTGGATCCTTGCCTAAAAGAGCTTTTATATTGAAAATTTGTATTTACAAGAAGCAAATGTATGATCAACTATTTTTATTGAAAATAGTATAGTTTTCAAGTTAGTTCAACCCTCTATTTAAGACGTTTCAATAACTATGGAATAATATTATCACTCTGCTTCTTTTCTTTCACAGCAATGGTTATCAAAAAAATCTATTGTAAATAAATTATTACAGAAATCTCTCTCTATATCTACATATATATATATATATATAGATATTTCAATCTTGAAATTACTTAAAAAGTTTTTAATTTAAGGAAAACGAGTTTCATACTTTCATATTAATTGGGGGGCGGGGGGTGGAAAATCTCTATTTGGGAGAGATGGTCGAGAGGTTTAAGGCTCCAGTCTTGAAAACTGGCATGGCACTGAGATGTCATCGAGGGTTCGAATCCCTCTCTCTCCTAAAACTAACTAATATTTGTAACGAACAAAAAAAAAAACAGTAAAAACTAAACTCTTTCCTTTTTTTTAGAAAAGGGTTAACTAATTTACTCTTGTCCAATAAAACAAAATTTATCTATCTAAGTATAGCTGTACCTAGATAGATAAATTTCTTATAAATTACACAAGGACCCGGCCAAAATGGTTGGAAAAAAGAGGGAAATATCAATCATTAGTTGTTCAATTATTCACAAAAAACTTACTTTTTTGTTTAGTCATTTTTTTTTCCTTCTTTCATCGTACGCGGGTTCAGTGCATTTTTTTGACTTTTAATTAAGGGGTGTCATAGAAAGAATAGGTTCAGTGTCACGGTCAATTCCTTTTTCAAATCCAGCTGCGGCTGCACGAGCCCTACCCGCGTGCCAAAGGTGACCGACAAAAAAGAAGAATCCTAGAACAAAGTGAGAAGTTGATAACCAACTTTGAGGAGATACATAGTTAACAGCGTTGATCTCAGTAGCTACTCCACCCACGGAGTTTAGAGAGCCCAAAGGCGCATGCGTCATATATTCTGCGGATCGTCTTTCTTGCCATGGTTGTATATCTTTCTTTAACTTACCAAGATCTAAGCCGTTTGGCCCTCTTAGAGGTTCTAACCAAGGAGCACGAAGGTCCCAGAAGCGCATAGTTTCGCCTCCAAAAATTATTTCTCCGATGGGAGAGCGCATTAAATATTTACCTAAACCTGTTGGTCCTTGAGCAGAGCCTATATTGGCGCCAAGACGCTGGTCCCTGACCAGGAAAGTAAAAGCTTGAGCTTGAGAAGCTTCTAGACCGGTGGGACCATAAAATTCGCTGGGATATGCTGTATTATTGAACCAGACAAAACAGCAAGCAGTGAAACCAAAAATTGAAAGAGCACCTAACCTGTAGGATAAGTAAGCTTCGCCAGACCAAACAAACGCTCGACGAGCCCAGGCAAAGGGTTTTGTTAATATATGCCAAATTCCCCCGAAAACACAGATAGAGCCCAACCACACATGACCCCCAACAATATCTTCTAAATTATCCACGCTTGCGATCCATCCTTCTCCCCCAAACGGAGATTTCAGTAGATACCCAAAGATAATGCTAGGACTTAAGGTAAGATTTGTGATTTCTCTTACATCTCCACCGCCAGGTGCCCATGTATCATACAACCCTCCAAAGTAAAGCGCTTTGAAAACCAATAGAAAGGCGCCAAGACCTAATAATATTAAATGAATACCAAGAATGGTAGTCATCTTATTTTTATCTTTCCAAGTATAACCAAAAAAGGGAAAGGATTCTTCAAGTGTTTCAGGGCCAATCAAGGCATGATATATACCTCCAAAGCCCAAAACTGCGGAAGAAATTAAATGGAGAACTCCGGAAACAAAATATGGGAAGGTATCTGCTACTTCTCCTCCAGGGCCCACACCCCAACCCAGAGTAGCCAAGTGAGGAAGTAGAATTAGTCCCTGTTCATACATGGGCTTCTCCGATACGAAATGGGCTACTTCAAATAGATTCATAGCTCCAGCCCAAAAAACGATAAGGCCAGCATGAGCTACATGAGCGCCAAGCAATTTACCAGATAGATTAATTAACCGGGCGTTTCCTGCCCACCAAGCAAAGCCTGTGGTTCCCTGATCGCGACCACCTAGAGATAGGGTTCCATTAAAGAGCGTTTCCACGGGGTAAAACCTCCTCAGGGAATACAAGGTTTTCATGAGGCTGATCCTGAGCTGCCATCCAGGCACGGATCCCTTCGTTTAGTAAGATATTTTTTGTATAAAAAGTTTCAAATTCAGGATCTTCTGCTGCACGAATTTCTTGAGATACAAAGTCGTACGCGCGTAAGTTTAGGGCAAGACCAACCACTCCGATAGCACTCATCCATAAACCTGTGACTGGCACAAATAACATGAAGAAGTGTAACCAACGTTTGTTGGAAAAGGCAACACCAAATATTTGCGACCAAAATCTGTTTGCAGTTACCATCGAATAAGTTTCTTCAGACTGAGTTGGATTGAACGCTCTAAATGTGTTTGCGCCATCACCGTCTTCAAATAGAGTATTTTCAACTGTAGCACCGTGAATAGCACATAGAAGAGCAGCACCTAGAACCCCAGCAACTCCCATCATATGAAATGGATTCAACGTCCAATTATGAAAACCTTGAAAAAATAAAATAAATCGAAAGATAGCTGCTACTCCGAAACTGGGTGCGAAGAACCAACCGGATTGTCCTAAAGGATAAATCAAGAATACAGAGACAAAAACTGCAATTGGTGCAGAAAAAGATATTGCGTTATAGGGACGTAGTTGCACGGACCTTGCCAGTTCAAATTGACGTAACATAAAACCTATCAAAGCGAAAGAGCCGTGAAGAGCAACAAAAGTCCATAAACCCCCTAATTGGCACCAACGCGTGAAGTCCCCTTGTGCTTCAGGACCCCATAATAGAAGCAGCGAATGGGCCAAGCTATTAGCAGGAGTAGATACTGCAGCCGTCAAGAAATTGCATCCCTCTAAGTAAGAACTAGCTAACCCGTAAGTGTACCACGAAGTCACAAAGGTCGTACATGTAAACCATCCGCCCAAAGCGAAGTAAGCAGTGGGAAAAAGTAGTAAGCCAGACCAACCCACAAAAACAAAACGATCTCTTCTCAGCCAGTCGTCCATACTATCAAATAAATCTTTCGGTTCTTTGGAAGATTTTCCAATGGCTATTGTCATTTTTATTCCCTCATAAAACTCATCAAAACACTTCTGGATTCCCATTTTCTTCTTTTTTTTTTACTAGATAGAAAATTGTTGGATCGCGTTGGTTTCTTTCAAAGTCATTTTCTCAGAATTTGAAAATAAATTTCTATAAGTAGGAATTTTTAAATTATTTTTTTTCTCTACCTCGTATTTGACCTAACAAATTTTTTTCTTCCGTGCGGTATTTATGATTAATCTTGCTTGTTTCTGGTACGCTCGCTTTTGTTACGTCATATATTTTTTTTTGAGAAGTGGGTTAATCCCCCCTTTTCTTCTAAAAGTTTGTTAAACATTTTAACACATCAATGAATCCGACCCAACAAAAAGATAAATCGTCTTCAATAATTTACAAGGGATTTAGTATTTTGTATTATTGAGATAGCACATGTCTTGGATGAAAAATGTGTACTCTTATGATACTTTATAGATAGATATTTATTAATATTAGGGATTTACTTTTCATTCCCGAAGTTAGGATAACCAAAATGTTTCTAGTCTAATAAATTATATCCAACAAAATTTCTAGTATTGTTTTGAAAGGGAGAGTACCCTAAATATACTGATTTCGAATAAAAAAAAAAAAATACTAACTAGGTTTCCATTTTTTTACAATTATTTTTCATATTTATTTGGACTACCAAAAGTCTAGTAGAGTATACAAAAATGAGATTACAAGATATCCAGATTTCGTACGCTTACTCATCAGCTGAGCCCCTTGTCGGATTTGAACCGACGACTTATGCCTTACCATGGCGTTACTCTACCACTGAGTTAAAAGGGCTTATAATATAAAGAACCTAGACTGATGAGGCAAACTAAGAATTAGGTAAAAAGGATAGGTTTGGGATTAAGTTAAACAAAAATTATCCTACTTTATAGAAAAAAAAACTGCCATAAAAAAAGCATAATATAAAAAGTGAGTACTCTTTGTAAACTTTTGAAAGAATTTACAGTAATTGGATAAGTAATTGGCAATTGACTTTGCGGAGACGGGATTTGAACCCGTGACCTCAAGGTTATGAGCCTCGCGAGCTACCAAGCTGCTCTACCCCGCATAGTTTCTGGCCTTCAATGTAATTATTATACAGGCCTTGAATAATTACATTGAACATAATTAGTAAAATTCAATCAACTTATTGTCTCAAACTATTTTTTTTTTCTAGTAGACTATTTTGAATTAGAAAAAAAAACTAAAGAAATAACAAAGTAGTTTTTTTTACCAACTCGACTTTACTATTCCGGGAAGAACACAAGTATGTGCCATTTCACGGAGTACGTGTCTGGAAAAACCAAAATCTCGGTAATTAGATCGGGGTCGTCCGGTTAGGGAGCACCGGTTACGAAGACGAGAAGGTGCACTATTTCGTGATAAAGATTGTAATTTTTCTAAGATAAGAAGTTTATCTTGGATCCCTAAACTATTCTTGAGTTGTCGTTTCAAAGACTGACGAACAACATCGTATTTCTTCACTAAGTTTTTTTTTTTTCCTTCTCAATCAGACTTTTTTTTGCCATAATTAATGGATCAGTAAGAAAAATTGTATGATGTTATTGCGAAACAAATGAAAATTGTCGACAGAATGTTTATTTACTAATAACTTTTTTTTCTAAAAAAAAAAAGTTATATTTATTAGGTAAATACTAAATAACTAATTGGATTCCCAAATGTGAAAACAAGAGTGAGACTGATCCCAATATGAGAATAAATAAGTAATTAAGTAGAAAGTATTATCCAAATTTGCCAGATGTAGATGCTATTAGAAAAGCTGCATACGTAAATACATAACCCACGGAGAAATGGGCTAAACCAACTAAGCGTGCTTGAACGATGGAAAGGGCAACTGGCTTATCTCTCCATCGTATTACGTTTGCTAGGGGAGTTCGTTCGTGTGCCCAGGCTAACGTTTCAATAAGTTCTTGCCAGTAACTGCGCCACGAAATTAGAAACATGAACCCGGTAGCCCACACAAGATGCCCAAATAGAAACATCCATGCCCATACAGACAAACTGTTCATACCAAAAGGATTATATCCATTAATAAGTTGCGAGGAGTTTAGCCATAAATAATCCCTCAACCATCCCATTAGATACGTGGAAGATTCATTGAATTGGGCGGCATTCCCCTGCCATAAAGTAATGTGTTTCCAGTGCCAATAAAAGGTAACCCAACCAATAGTATTAAGCATCCAGAAAACAGCTAAGTAGAAAGCATCCCAAGCAGAAATGTCACAGGTTCCGCCTCGTCCGGGACCATCGCAAGGAAAACTGTAACCAAATTCTTTTTTATCTGGCATTAACTTGGATCCGCGCGCATCTAAGGCACCTTTTACCAGAATTAAGGTAGTTGTATGTAAACCCAAGGCAATGGCGTGGTGAACTAGAAAATCTCCAGGACCAATTGTTAGAAATAACGAATTGCTATTATTGTTAACAGCGTCCAACCAACCAGGTAACCACAAGCTTTGACCGGCATTACTTGCTGGGCTATCTGCCGAAGATAAAAGTACGTCAAAACCATACAATGTTTTACCATGAGCAGATTGAATCCATTGAGCAAAGACGGGTTCGATTAAAATTTGTTTTTCTGGAGTTCCAAAAGCCAACATTACGTCGTTATGAACATAAAGACCTAATGTGTGAAAACCCAAAAATAAACTAGCCCAACTTAAATGAGATATTATTGCTTCTTTGTGTTCTAACATTCTTGCTAAAACATTATCTTTATTTTGTTCAGGATCGTAATCTCGGATAAAGAAAATGGCTCCATGCGCAAAAGCACCTGCCATGATAAAACCGGCAATATACTGGTGATGTGTATATAAAGCGGCTTGGGTGGTATAATCCTGAGCGAGAAAAGCATAAGCAGGCAAGGAATACATATGTTGTGCAACAAGAGAGGTAATGACCCCTAAAGCAGCTAAAGCAAGTCCCAATTGAAAGTGAAGAGAATTATTCACTGGATCGTAAAGTCCCTTGTGTCCACGCCCCAATCTACCTCCTGGGGGAACATGAGCATCCAAAATTTCTTTCATGCTGTGTCCAATACCAAAATTAGTCCTGTACATATGACCGGCAATTATGAACACAACAGCTATTGCCAGATGATGATGAGCAATATCAGTTAGCCATAAACTTTGAGTTTGGGGATGAAACCCTCCCAAAAAAGTTAGAATAGCTGTACCCGCTCCTTGAGTGCTATTAAATAAATGAGTACTTGAGTCGGGATTTTGCGCGTAAACGCTCCACTGACCTGAAAAAAATGGTCCCAATCCACCTAATAAGTCATTAAAAAAAAAAAAAGATGGGGAGCGGTAGTTAATAAGTCATTCCACCTAACATGTCCGCCCCTTGATTCAGGAATAGCGACGTGAACCAAATGGCCTGTCCAAGCCAACGAACTCACTCCAAATAATCCTGAAAGGTGGTGATTACGGCGAGATTCAGCATTTTTGAACCACGATATATTTGGTTTCCACTTGGGTTGTAGGTGTAACCAGCTAGCTACTAAAAACAAAGCAGAAATAGCTAGTAGAAAAAGAGAACCGGTATAGAGATCTTGGTTATCACGTAGACCAATAGTATACCACCATTGATATACACCGGAATAAGCAATATTAACTGGTCCAGCAGCTCCCCCTCGGGTATAAGCTTCGACCGCCGGTTGACCAAAATGGGGATCCCAAATAGCATGAGCAATAGGTCTCACATGTAACGGATCCTGTACCCATGCTTCAAAATTTCCCTGCCAAGCTACATGAAACAAATTTCCCGAGGTCCATAAAAAGATGATAGCTAATTGGCCAAAGTGAGATGCAAATATTTTTTGATAAAGACGTTCTTCGGTAGTATCGTCATGACTTTCAAAATCATGCACAGTGGCTATACCGAACCAGATACGACGAGTAGTTGGGTCTTGGGATAGACCCTGGCTGAACTTTGGAAATCTTGATGCCATAATGTTTCTCAAGTCCTCCTAGCCATTATCCCATTGCAATGATTCTCGCCAGGAAGAATGCCCAAGTTGTGGCGATTCCACCTAGAAGGTAATGAGTTACTCCCACGGCACGTCCCTGTATAATGCTCAGAGCTCTAGGTTGGGTAACAGGAGCAACTTTCAATTTATTATGAGCCCAAACTATAGATTCAATAAGTTCCTGCCAATAACCGCGACCACTAAATAGAAACATTAGACTAAAAGCCCATACAAAATGAGCCCCTAAAAATAAAAGGCCATATGCAGATAATGAAGAACCATAAGATTGAATAACTTGAGAAGCTTGTGCCCACAAGAAATCTCGCAGCCATCCATTGATCGTTGTTGAACTTTGTGCAAAGTTTCCCCCAGTAATGTGATTTACTGTTCCTTGATCGCTTATACTTCCCCATACATCCGATTGCATTTTCCAACTAAAGTGAAATATAACTACTGAAATGGAGTTGTACATCTAGAACAACCCTAAGAAAACATGATCCCAAGCAGATACCTGACAGGTTCCTCCCCTACCCGGGCCATCGCATGGAAAGCGAAAGCCAAGATTTGCTTTATCGGGTATTAATCGTGAACTGCGTGCGAATAAAACACCTTTCAACAATATTAGTACAGTAACATGAATTGTAAATGCATGGATGTGGTGCACCAAAAAATCTGTAGTACCTAGTGGAATTTGGGCTAAAGCCACCTTACCGGCTACTGATACTACGTTGCTACCACCCCAGGCTAAGCTGGTGCTTCCCGCCGCGTTAGGTGCAGTCAATCCGGGAGCCAAAGCGTGAGTATTCTGGATCCACTGGGCAAATATTGGTTGTAATTGAATGGAAGTATCAGAAAACATATCTTGAGGACGACCTAAAGCGCTCATGGTATCGTTGTGGATGTATAGACCAAAACTATGAAAACCAAGAAAAATACAAACCCAATTGAGATGCGAAATTATTGCATCACGATGACGAATGACACGATCTAATAAGTTGTTGTATTGAGTAGTTGGATCATAATCCCTTACCATAAAAATAGCCGCATGAGCAGCAGCCCCAACGACTAAAAACCTTCCTATCCACATGTGATGTGTAAACAAAGAAAGCTGCGTAGCGTAGTCGGTGGCTAAGTAGGGATAAGGTGGCATTGCATACATGTGATGAGAAACTATAATTGTTAGAGATCCCAAAAGGGCTAGATTGATAGATAATTGAGCGTGCCACGAATTAGTTAAAATTTCATAAATACCTTTATGTCCCTCACCCGTAAAAGGTCCTTTATGAGCTTCTAGTATTTCTTTTGTGCTATGCCCAATACCCCAATTTGTTCTGTACATATGGCCAGCTACTAGGAAGAGAACCGCAATAGCCACGTGGTGGTGTGCGGTATCAGTCAACCATAAACCTCCAGTAACCGGATTTAATCCACCGCGAAAAGTCAAAAAATCCGAGTATTCTGACCAGTTAAGAGTGAAAAATGGAATTAATCCTTTTGCAAAACTTGGATATATCTTAGATAGAAGGTCGCGATCAAGAATTAGTTCATGAGGAAGGGGTATTTCTTCGGGGTCAACACCTGCGTCTAATAACTGATTGATTGGAAGTGAAACGTGTATCTGATGTCCCGCCCATGCTAGAGACCCTAATCCCAACAGACCGGCCAAGTGATGATTCAACATAGATTCAACGTTTTGGAACCAAGCCAATTTTGGAGCAGCCTTGTGATAATGAAACCAACCGGCAAAAAACATTAATCCGGCAAAAACTAAAGCACCGATGGGTGTGCAATAAAGCTGTAATTCACTAGTTATTCCGGAGGCTCGCCAGAGCTGAAAAAATCCGGATGTTATTTGCACACCCTGGAATCCCCCGCCCACATCTCCATTCAGAATTTCTTGGCCTACTATTGGCCACACGACTTGGGCACTGGGTTTAACATGGGTGGGGTCATTCAGCCATGCTTCATAGTTGGAAAAACGGGCTCCATGAAAATACATACCGCTCAACCAAATAAAAATAATAGCCAGTTGACCAAAATGAGCACTAAATATTTTACGGGATATATCCTCTAAATCATTGGTATGACTATCAAAATCATGAGCATCAGCATGTAGGTTCCAAATCCACGTGGTGGTGCTGGGACCCTTAGCCAAATTTCTTGTAAAATGACCAGGCTGAGTTAGAATTTTTCATTTGAACAGATTCATTGGATGTATACGAAAATTCTTTTCAATTCAGATAATATCAATCAATAGTTAGAGTAAATAAAGAGTGAAAGAGGGATTATCTGATTGGTTTTCATTGAATTTTATAACAAACATTATCAAACAGCTTGTCTTTTAGTACTTGGATCTCCTAACTTCTGGAATGCACCAAATTCAACTTAGGTGTCCAAATCAGGATCAATACCAGCAAAGACGTCTCTAAATAGAGTTCTTGCGCCATGCCAAATGTGACCAAAGAAGAAAATGAGAGCAAATGTGGTGTGTCCAAAAGTGAACCACCCTCTCGGACTACTTCTAAAAACACCGTCTGACTTTAAAGTAGCGCGATCAAATTCAAAAGTTTCGCCTAATTGGGCGCGCCTAGCATACTTTTTCACTGTGGCAGGATCACTAAAGCTAGCACCATCTAATTCACCGCCATAAAATTCTACGGTTACACCTACTTGCTCCACACTGTATTTTGATTCCGCCCGTCTGAATGGTACATCAGCTCTTACTATACCTTCTCCATCAACCAATACAACTGGAAATGTTTCAAAAAAGGTCGGCATACGGCGGACAAACAGCTCATGTCCTTCCTTATCCTTAAAAACAGCATGACCCAGCCAACCAACAGCTATACCATCTCCGTTGTCCATTGCACCTGCTCTAAACAACCCGCCTTTTGCAAGGTTATTGCCGATGTAATCATAGAAAGCTAATTTTTCCGGGATCTTTGACCAAACTTGCGATAGACTCAGATTTTCAGCTTCTCCGGATCGTACTCTTTTTTCTATTTCCTGTTGGAAATATCCCTGATCCCATTGATAGCGGGTAGGACCAAATAGTTCAATCGGAGTGGCAGCAGAGCCGTACCACATGGTGCTGGAAACCACAAAAGCAGCAAAAAATACCGCAGCGATGCTACTAGACAATACGGTTTCAACATTTCCCATACGTAGCGCTTTGTATAATCTCTGAGGAGGACGAACGCTAAGATGAAACAGTCCGGCCAATATGCCTAACACTCCGGCCGCTATGTGATGCGAGGCTATTCCCCCCGGAATAAAGGGATCAAATCCCTCAGCCCCCCAAGCGGGATCTACAGGTTCGACTTTTCCGGTTAATCCGTAAGGGTCTGATACCCAAATACCAAGACCAAACAAACCAGTTACATGAAACGCTCCGAAGGCAAAACAAAGTACTCCTGAAAGAAATAGGTGAATTCCAAAAATTTTTGGTAAATCTAGTGATGGCTTTCCTGTACGATCATCCCGAAACAGATCCAGGTCCCAATAAACCCAGTGCCATATAGCGGCTAGAAACAGCATACCAGATAATATGATATGAGCTGCGGCTACGCCTTCATAACTCCAGATACCTGCATCTGTGGCAGTCTCTCTTGTAATACTCCAACCCCCCCATGATTTAGTTATTCCGATACGTGTCATAAATGGAATAACAAACATACCCTGTCGCCACATAGGATCAAGAACGGGATCAGACGGGTCAAAGACGGAAATTAACCGACCCGGATCATTTAATACGACGGTGTGAACGCGATACCAAGGCAAACCCATAAAAACCCCTTTTTTGGATACAGGAGATAAATGATCACCATATAACTTTCTTGCAATGGAGGCTCGCTACATCTTATTTGAGAAAAAGAAAATAAAGTTTCTTAGTTACTTGAACAGAAAAAAGATATTTTGGTTCGTTATTAAATCAATATATATACAGAGAAAAGAACAGGTACCAGTATTTGCACCCGTTATTTAATGAAAAACATTTTCTTCTCTTTCTAATCCTCCATTTTTTTTTTTGACTGTGCAAAAGAACATATCTGTTTTTACTAGTCTACCAACCAATTTTTCGTTTGAGTCTCTTTAAGATAAGAATGAAGGCATGGATATTCTATCATCACCATTACTTGTATAACAATGGGGAGATTGGTCCCATCGTAATTCAAATATGCTAAAATTCCGAGTTCAGGAACCTATGTACCGTTTTGATCAAATGTGTTATAATAAAAAAAAAATACAAGCTAATTTCAATGCAATTTTTTTTACTTACGACCCCAATTATGAGATAATAAATTTGTTTTGATAATTATTACATGCCAATTGGTGTTCCAAAAGTGCCCTTTCGCCTACCTGGAGAAGAGGATGCAGTTTGGGTTGACATATAGTGCGACTTGTTAGATATGCTGAGCTCGGTGGATGGACTTATACGCGCCTAAGGGACTTGAAAAAAAAAACTAATTACCCTTTGGTCAGGGAAAAGGAGGGGGAGATAATCTGCTGCCTGACAAACGGTATTTTTTTTTAGTTAATTAATAATTGACTTTGTCATAGTATTTTTTTCTATTCTATCTATTTGACAGAGAAAACGGAAACAAGCGTCCCGTAATTTTTGGCCAATTCTGTGCTTCAACGTAATTATCGGGGGAAAGTGCTATTGCGCGTTTCCAATACTCAGCAGCCTGATCAAACCAAGCTTCCGAAATTTCTAAATCTCCTTTCTGAATGGCTTGTTCCCCTCGAGCAGGATGGATAATTCCTTAGCAATATCCTCCTTTAGAACCGAACTTGGAGGTTTCCCGCTCCATACGGCTCAGATAAATGTGTTTCTGGCTTTTTATAACTAGACTACTCCCAAAACTCAGGAGAAAAGAAATACTTGGATGAAATTGCCAGGTTTTTGGTTTTATTCGTTCCGAATGAAACCTTATCCTTACTCACAGATAATGAAGACAAAATAACAAATTTTCAAATTTTCTCTCCCTTACTAACTATCCTCTCTAAATACGGAGTTCTAAAAAGTAAATTGTAAAAGTCTTTCCTTTGGGATTTGATACTACGCCGTGCATCACTATTTTCTTTAATGTTTTCCCAATTCTCTTTGCTACAGAAACGAATTGCATAAATTTTTTTGATGATCCAATCTCATTGTATCAACCCAAAATTTCAACGAGAAATCTTTACGACGCTGTATTTTTCTAATTAATCAATTATCCATAGGAAAGGTTAGGCCATTTATCTCTTTCAAATATGGATTACTTTGAAGAGATACAATCCCGCACCTCGTAGCAATTTGCATTTTAAAATATACTTGGGGGAAGCCTTTCTCGTTGATTGAGTGGTTATGGACCAAAGAATCCGGAGTTCTAAATAGTCGTACGTAGTGGCAGATCACAGCCATATTATTAAAAGCTTGTGGCAAAAAAGAATTGCGTTCAAGTGCTTGAAAATAATATTCCAAAGCTTTTGCATGTTTTCCATTACTGGTATGAATAAGACCTATATTATGAAGTATGTAACTTCGATCATAAGAATCAATCTCTAAACGCATGGCTTTGTAGTAACTTCGCAAAGCTTCTGCATATTCTCCTTCCGATTGAGCCGACATCCGTTACGGTTGCTTATGAAAAAAAGCTCCGCTCCAAAACCGCACGTGAACCTTCCGTATCATACGGCTCCTCCCGCCCGCTCAAATACCATGAAAGTAATTGAATTTGAATACTTCTGTTCCTGAAGAATACGCGGGGGTTAGTGTATTCATAAACTAATGTCTAACCATCCTTCTTGCAAAGAGTCTTTTTTTTTATTTACAGGATCGCTTATGTTATGTCAATTTCATCAATATACGTCAATTAATATATTAGATAACAATAATAGAATCTATGGCAATTTCTTCGTTCCCAACAATTTGCGTCTGTCAAGAGGGTTTTTCATCCCGGCAATCTCCGGTGATCAAAAGAGTATCCGAAATACAAACGGGATGGCTGTTTGTTATCTCAATCACAATTAGTCGTTATCATGACTTGATAGTTTTCGAAAATGTATCCTGTGTTTGTCGAAATAATAAATTGACGAAGACTTTGTATTGCCAATTTCTTTATGTGATGTTTGCCCCCTCACAACTCCTAAAATTAGCATGTATTTTAGACATATCAATTAACAAGGTTAACCCCCAGCTTTCTTGAGCATCAGATCCGTGAAATTTGGTAACCATAACTCGCGGGGATGTATCAGTCGTGGATACGCGACCGAAGGATTTTTTTTTTGGTAATTGAAAAACCCCTTTCTCAAATGTGGGCTTTACTAAGTACTAGTTTTTTGAACTAGCCTAGTTTCTCGAATCGCACCATCCCGGTAGTATATAAAAGCTTCCCTTTCTCTTTTAGTAGTAGGTAAAATTTGTGTCAAAATATCCGCTAAAATTGTGAAAGTTTTATCAATAAAATTATCATTTCTTTGCGATCTAGGCATAGTCAAAATTAACTCCTTGTTTTTATATCATTATTTCACTTATTAATAATATATTCATTGAAATTACAAAAAGAAAAAGAGGTCTGTTTTTATTTGGACGACAAGTTGGACAGAAAAAATAATTGAATGACTTGTTTTGTTGGATATTTCGTTCAGGTTGCATTTTTTTTGTCAAAGGGTAATTATTCTAATTATTCACAATAGATACTTGCAGATCACTTGTCATTTCATGGCCTAACCTCTTAAAATAAATTTAATCACTGAGAGTCCAGAGTTTCTACTTTTTTTTGGAAAGGTGGCCGAGCGGTTTAAGACGTAGCACCGGAAATGCTACGTAGATTTCTAACTACCGAGGGTTCGAATCCCTCCCTTTCCTATTGATATTCTAAATAAATGTCCCTGTATATATTTTTACTATTTCTGAAAAAGTCATTTTAGTACTTTGTTTGAAAAAAACAGTATTTGAACTTTATCTCGTAAAAAGAAATTTCTTTAATTTTTTCAAAAAAAAATATTAAGTACTTTATTGGTGTCATTTCAAGTCATATTTGACTGGGATCTTTAACAATTATTAATGAATTTATCGAATTTATTTGATGAAATTTCAGGAAAGCTTATTAAGCTTTTCGGGAATAATATTCAACAACTAATAATTCATTTAGATTTAAATCGACAGATTCTCGGCTGGCCATATGATTAACCAATCCTATAGGCTGATCTGTTTTCAAGAGAGATAAAGTCAAATGATCTGGAATTTTTTGTCCTTCGAAAGATTCCTTTTTCACAAAATTGTACGAAGTTGGTCGATTCCGAATAGTAATGATGTCCTTGGGTTTACGTCGATAGCTTGGTATATCCACAATACGTTGGTTTACTAAAATATGTCGATGATTAACCAGTTGTCGGGCAGCAGGAATTGTTGAAGCCAGACCTAATTGAAAAATGATATTATCCAAGCGCATCTCAAGTAATTGGAGAAGAACCTGACCCGTTGAAGCCCTAGTTTTTCTAGCAATGCGAACATATTTGAGTAATTGTCGTTTTGTTAATCCGTAATTAAAGCGCAATCTCTGTTTAGCTTCCAAACGTATACAGAATTGAGAAATTTTTTTTGAAACTGATTGATCACTAGCAACTTTAGATTCCCCTAAGTTAAACGTCTTATTTTTACCTACAAGACCTGGCAAATTATTTAAGCGACGCATTAATTTCAAACGGGGTCCTCGATAACGAGACATAAAAACTCCTTTTCTATAATATAGATTTTATATATGTTTCCTAAATAGAGTAACAAACTCGAAGATCGTCACGAAGATTTTACCCACTTTATTTGCTCAATGAAAAAAAATCAAAAATGATATCTGGAAAAATCATAACACATAATATATAGATAAAAACTCATAACTATTCTTTCAATTTATTAGAACTAATTGAATGGACAGATGAGAAAGCAACGGCAAACCTATTACGATTAGTTAGAGTATGTCAAAATTTGTACCGATTAAGAGGTTAATTGTAACATATACATTTAAATAAAAAGTCTAAAACAAAATGAAATAGATTTCTGTAAAAAGTATATTGCTTTGAGGAGCACATCTATATATACTTATTTTGGAAAAACTTTTTATTTAAAAGCAAAAAAAAAAAATTAATTCTTTTGATTAATTCTATTAATCAACAATCAGTTTTTCTCAAACTGATACGTAAATCAGGGATATTTTTTAATGATGAAAAAAAAAAGAAAAAGTGACCGAATAGAAACAAAAAACATACAAAAGAAATAGGTAAGATAACCATCATTTATATACTTTATTAATTTTTTTTTTAATTTTCGATATGTTTTTTTTTTAACATAAAGAAAAAGAAATTCAATCAGATTAGTACATATAAAAATAGAAATGAAATAAAAACAAACGAAGTAAACCAAAACTTTGTTTTATATTAGAATAAATATCTAGATTTCTTTTTTGGTTTGTTGTGGCCTAAAGTGGGGATATGGCGAAATGGTAGACGCGGCGGACTCAATCAAATTGAGCCTAGATATGGAAACGTATCAAGTGGCAGCTCTCAGATTCAGGGAAACCTAGGATTATTCAGCAGGCAATCCTGAGCCAAATCTTGTACTACCTTCGTGAAAAAAATAAGATTTTTTTTTGGTCAGGTAAAAATTAATCAATAAACAAGATAGGTACAGAGACTCAAAGGGGGTTATTCCAACAAGCAAAATAGAAGAAAGTGACTAATTTCAAAAAATTAATTAGCCAAATGTTTAACTATATTGAACATATAATATGAATTGTGTAACTAACAAAAACTAACAAAGTTTGAAATATAATCAATCAAAAAGAGAAAGTTTTTTGTTTTGAAAGAAGCTTCATGAAATAAGTGAAGCATTTTTTAACAAATTTCTAAAAAAGTTGCACCAACCAATATGTTGTTTTAGTAATTACTTATTTACTAACTTATTAGTAAATATAATAATAGAGCTAAACAAACAAACTAACACGATAAAGAAATAAGAATTTCTTTCAACCTCGTATTGCTAATTCATATAGCTTTTTTTTTCTTTTTATTACTTGTTCTAAGAAAATAATTTTTTTTTATCTTTTCTAATATTACTTGAACTAAAGTAACAACGTAGTAACTAAATAAAAATTTTCTTGCGAATGAAGATAGAGTCCCATTCTACGCAACTACTAAGACAGTGGTAACGCAAGTTGCGGTAGAAAGAAAATCCGTTGGTTTCGGCCGTGAGGGTTCAACTCCCTCTATCCCCAATCAGATGCTTTGTTTATTTCATCTCATTTGGATTCGATTGAGAAGTTTACGATCAAAAACTCATAAAACCATTTTAAAACTCTTGTTTCAGTCTAGCTACAGATTTTGTGTTGTTTAGAGATTAGCCATTCAGGTAGGTAATTAAGATACCTGAGTGGCTTAGCTAAAAATTTTCCTTGATTTTCGTCTCTTTCGTACAGATAACATAAAAAAGAAAAGTAACAAAATTGAATTTGGTTTGGGTGAGAAAAAAATAAAAAAAAAAATCTGAAACTAACTAACAATATCTAATAATTTTTTCTCTTATTTAGATAAATAAATGTTTAAATAAAAATAAAGTAGCCGGGATAGCTCAGTTGGTAGAGCAGAGGACTGAAAATCCTCGTGTCACCAGTTCAAATCTGGTTCTTGGCAATTAAAAAGTAGGAAAACAAAACTGATTCTTTTATTCTCGGAATTAATAGAAAAAACTAATTTGAACCAATGTCAAAATAATAAATATCAACGAGATCCTTAAAAAAAAAATATTTATTTGTTTGCTGAAGTATAAATAAAATAAGACAGAATAAAATAGCTTTCTTTTAGACTGATCTCTTGCGGATCATTCTATAATTTAATATGCATCTTGTAATTCATAGAAATTAGGTACCACATAGTCTTTACGGAGAGGCCAGCCAATCCAACTTTCAGGCATTAGTATACGTCTAAGATATGGATGTCCCCAATAAGTTATTCCCAACATATCATAGGATTCACGTTCTTGAAAATCAGCACTTTTCCAAACCCAATAAACCGAAGGTATTTGAGGGTTCGTTCGTGAAACAAAAACTTTTGCACATATTTCCTCAGGTTGATGTGACTGATCTCGCATCTGTGTTAAGTGATAAACACTAATTAAAGATCCTCCGGGTGCTGCATCATAAGCACATTGCAATCGTAGATAATTGAATCCATAAGCATATAGAGCAACAACTATAGACAACCACTCGTCCGACTTGACTTGCAAAATTTCAACACCTCTATAATCGTAACCTAAAGGTCGATGTGAAAACTTATGTTTAGTTAACCAGGCAGATATTCGACCTTGCATATCTGGATTGAATGTAGCCTTATCAACGGTGTTCATATTGGTTAATACCTCTTCACCTTTTTCTCATAGATTCCGTATGTAAAATTAAGAAAATTTATAATAAATTTTCAAATTTCATTCATTTACTCATTTGCAAATTCCTGGAAGTTTTCCGCAAAATTATTTAATATCAGTTTTTTTGGACCAGAAGTCTCTAACTTTTTCTTATATTTTTTGGTATTGACAATTGATACAAAACGATGTGGGGAACTTAAATTAGGATATTTCGTTCGGGTAGGTCGGAAAGTTCGTTCTTCAAAACTTTCTTGAGCAATTTTCTTTCGGAGTTTCGTTACAGCATCAATGATAGCCTCGGGTTTTGGGGGGCATCCTGGCAAATGAATATCAACAGGAATTAATTTATCCACTCCACGAACGGTACTATAGGAATCTGTACTGAACATACCTCCTGTAATGGTGCAAGCTCCCATAGCAATTACATATTTAGGCTCTGGCATTTGTTCATATAGTCTTACTAAAGATGGAGCCATTTTCATTGTTATGGTACCGGCAGTGACAATTAGGTCCGCCTGTCTAGGACTGGATCTAGGTACTAAACCATACCTGTCAAAGTCAAATCGTGAACCAATTAGAGAGGCAAATTCAATGAAGCAACAACTGGTACCATAGAGAAGCGGCCATAAACTGGCTAATCTGGACCAGTTTGAAAAATCGCCAATACTCGCTAAAAAAATTGAGTTTGAAGCATCGCCCTGAAAGGGCAGTCGTGCTACCGAATTAAGAAACTCCTCTTTATTTTCATAATTGATTTCTCTTATGTCAATTTCACTTAAATGTTTGGAAGTTGAATGCTCCTTTTCGCCATGCATAAACCAAACCAACAATTAGTATGAGTATGAACACAATTACTTCAATGAAAGCAAATAAACCCAGTTTTTCAAAAGCTATAGCCCAAGGGTATAGAAATACGGTTTCGACGTCGGATACCGTGAAGACCAAAGCAAACATGTAATAACGTATCTGAAATTGGACCCAAGTATTTCCCTTTGGTTCGATATCTGATTCGTAATTTGCTAACTTTTCCGGTCCATCCTTATTGGAAACAAGGAATCTGGAAATTGAAAAAGCCAAAAATGGAATAAATAGAGAGACTAACAAAAAAATCCAGAAAGAGTCATATTGCTGTAACAAAAACATCCATACACTCCTTTTGTTTCCACAACTAACGTATTAACTCACTATAACAGGTTTAACACTTAGAATCTTTTTGGAGAAGAAGTAGATCGCAATTATAGCTTGCTTCTAATAGTAATTACTAAGAAGTGAAAGGCAAGTGATCAAACTACTTTTTTTTTTCATCAATCAATATTAAGTAATAGTATGATTCCATCTGTTACACAAGGCTAAAAATAAATAAGAAAGTCCTGCTTCAAGTTTATTCCAAACAAAGCTGCTCATTTGCTTGAATTTCATAGTCAAATTTGGGTCTATTGTGGATTGCATTGGATCCTAACACTTTTTAAAAAAGAGTGGTTAAATTATTTGATAGAAACAGAGCCGCCCGGGGTGGGTTTTTGAGGCTAAGTCCTGCTTAAAAAGAATAATCATGAATTCATCCAAAGGCAATAATAATGTAGCTGCCCTCTGTTGGTTGCCTATGTTAACTTTTTAGGGGATTTGTCATTGGTTTGAAAAATTTTAAATTTTGTAAAGAAAATCGAGGAAGTGGAGCCCAAACAAAGAAAGAAGGTCCCCCATTGAGTACCTCATCATCAAAGAATTTTTTAGGTAAAAGTAAACGACTTAAGAGAACAAAAGATAAAAGAAAGTAGGTATATGGTGTATTGCTTTCTTCTCGTATATTAGCCTTACACGAGTCCGTAGAAGGAAGGAATTTTTCTTTATTGAAACCCAACACAAAATGCAGCTGTAAATTGGGTAGGCATGGTCCTTCCTTTTGGTCCTTGTTCCCGCTTGGCACCCTTTTTATATTTGAGAATACGCACGTAGCGCACGATTTTCTCATCCGATGGACTCTGTGCCTTTTCTCCTACCATAAATAATGAGAATGATAATACGAGAGACCGTTCAATCAATAACTTGTGTCCTTCTCACAATTTTGGGATCTTTTTTGTTGGGTATAAAACGAAATAAACTGAGTAAAAGGTAATGGGTTTCCGCCCGCCGTACGGGCCCCTCCATCTTGATCTACGGAGGAGCTTTCGCGCGGACGGTCTGAAGCTTGAGTCTCCTCCTCAAGAGTTCAGTTAAATGCTTGAATAGTCACGCATGGATGTTTCTTCTTGTCACAGTCTATAGCATAAAAAGTATAAGCCATTTTGAGCGGCTCGTTGAAGACAACTCAACATTGTTGAGTTGTCTTCATTGGTTTAATAGCAAGTACTTAAGAGATTCAAGTTTCAGACTATTAGTATCAATAGACTAGTTGGTAGCCATCAGTAGGTCCTTCGCCATCCAAAAGACGAACATACTCTACCACCCTAAGAGCTCAAGTAGTAAAATCACAAAAATTGGGCCAAGAACGAGCCACCGACTTTGGATGACCACCTTGCCGTAGGGATGGTTTCTGAAAGCCTGCATCCTATTCTTTTTCTTAACATAAATGCGAACGGAATAGGTTAATATATATGTGGGTAGAAATAAAGCAAAGGAGCGTACAAAGCCAGAGACCATGTCTCAATAGAAGGATCCAGCAGCAAGAAGAACTAGGCGCGTCCAAAAAGTTCTGTTGGACCCATTCGTCGAGATAAGGTCATTATTCCACGCGGACTCCAAAATAATGCGTTGATGATCCTCATTGGTTAGTGCACCTTTTTTCTCCCTAATCCCTTTCATGAGTCTTTCAAAATAGTCTTCCTTACTTGGTGGATACTATTTCACTTATTAATAATATATTCATTGAAATTACAAAAAGAAAAAGAGGTCTGTTTTTATTTGGACGACAAGTTGGACAGAAAAAATAATTGAATGACTTGTTTTGCTGGATATTTCATTCAGGTTGCATTTTTTTTGTCAAAGGGTTTAGGGCTATACGGATTCGAACCGTAGACACTCTCGGTTATGCAGATCAGACTATGGAAAAGATTTCTTGAACTGCTTCTCGAACCCAACATGCCGCTTTTGTGGCATTGGGCTCTCTAACCAACTGCTCCCCAGTTTAATTGGAGACAAACATATGTTGATGTACCAACTTTGTTTTGTTTCGAAAACAAATTAAAAGAATTGGTTCCGTATGCTCAATCAAACAAATCTTTTTCAAGTATTTTTTATTTTCTTTGAATTGGATAGTTGTTATAGTTAAACAAAAAAAGAACGACCTGAAAAAGAAATGCATTAAGTAATCCCGAAGTATCCTGAGAAGATTCTCAACTACGTGTTGAAACAGGTTTGCCTTTGTTTGCTAAAGATACGCAATCCAAAAAAAAGGTCTCTATCGCTTGTAAAAACTCATTTTTTTTGCAACACACACACTTTTTACACCCGAAAGTTTGTGAGACGAAGAAGAGATTTTTTTTGGATCCCGATTTATTATCCAACCAAATTTAGCATTGGATAAATCAATTATCCACCATATCAACTTTTTAGATCTAGTTGCAATCGACTTTTTTTACTTGTCATGCTACTGTTCTTTCGTGGTAAGAAAGTAAGACAAAAATTTTTCATGTAAAATTTTCACATGAAACGTTTCATTTCGACAAATCTTCTAAAAAACATCGGCGCACGTGTAAACGAGACGCTCTACCGCTGAGCTATAGCCCTAAATAAAAATGATTCTACACAAATTATTTTATTTTGTACAACTAAACTACATTTTGTCAAGTTATGCAAGCAGAATAAAAACAAAAGTGTGTAACTGGCTCTGTCATATTTATTATAATTACTATTTTTTTTTAGTGATGTGACACAGAAACTTGCTTCCAGCTGATTATCAAGTGTATAATAAGTATAGCTAAAGTTAAATACGATAAGATAAAAACAGGTAGCTTTAAAGATTAATGTAATGATAACTACTTACTAGCCACCTACTTAACTCAGCGGCTAGAGTATTGCTTTCATACGGCAAGAGTCATTGGTTCGAATCCAATAGTAGGTAAAAAACTTATTAGATACCGAAACTACTAAAATAATGTTGAGTCGGTACCTAATAAATAAGTAATAAGTTTCACTGTTTCCAATACGTCTTACACACATAGTATTGGAGTAGGTTTGGGTCACTAAGATTAAGATTGGTTTTACTTTAGAAACCGACCTAAGAAATAGTTGAAGCTTCTAATCTAGCTTTAGCCCTTTTAAATGCTAAGTTGGCTTCTATTTTTCTTTTTCTACCTTCTGCTTGAGCTAACTCCGTCTGAGCTACCTCATAATCTTTTTGTGCCTCGACGGGATCAATTTCATCAGACACTTCTGCTTCATTGACTAATATAGTTACTCGATTATTATCTATCATGGCGAAGCCGCCCATTGAAGCCATTGCGGACCATTGTCCACCACTATGTATTTTTGAAACCCCCATATCCAAAGCTGTAAGAAGGGGTGCATGATTAGGCAGTATCCCAATCTGACCACTGTTGGTAGATAAAATAATTTCCCCGACCTCGGAATTCCAAACTATTCGATTAGGGGCCATTACACGAAGACTTAATACCATATCTTTTATTGACCCTCCGCTTGCAAAGCCGCGGCCTTTGCAGCGGCTTCTTCAATATTCCCAATTGAATAAAAAGCTTGCTCAGGAAGACTATCCAGCTCTCCAGAAAGAATCATTTGAAATCCCTTTATTGTTTCTGTTAAGCTGACGTATTTACCTGGAGAACCGGTGAAAACTTCTGCCACGAAAAAGGGTTGTGATAAAAAACGTTCTATTTTTCGTGCTCTAGCTACTGTCAAACGATCCTCCTCGGATAACTCGTCTAGTCCTAGAATAGCTATAATGTCCTGAAGTTCTTTATAACGCTGCAAAGTCTGCTTAACCCCCTGTGCTGTCTCGTAATGCTCCTCACCTACAATCCAAGGCTGTAGCATAGTTGATGTTGAATCCAACAGATCCACAGCCGGATAAATACCTTTTGCTGCTAAACCTCTTGAAAGCACAGTTGTAGCATCTAAATGTGCGAACGTCGTGGCGGGAGCTGGGTCAGTCAAGTCATCCGCGGGTACGTAGACAGCTTGAATGGAAGTTATTGATCCTTCTTTGGTAGAAGTAATTCTTTCCTGAAGTGATCCCATTTCAGTACCAAGGGTCGGTTGGTAACCTACAGCTGAAGGCATTCTACCAAGTAATGCTGAGACCTCCGAGCCTGCTTGGACGAATCGAAAAATATTATCAATAAATAGGAGTACATCTTGCTTATTAATATCCCTAAAATATTCTGCCATTGTTAGAGCTCTTAAGCCAACTCTCATACGAGCTCCCGGTGGTTCATTCATCTGCCCATATACTAAAGCTACTTTTGATTCTGATATATTCTCTTCATTAATAACTTTTGATTCCTTCATTTCCATGTAAAGGTCGTTCCCCTCACGTGTACGTTCTCCTACTCCGCCAGATACAGATACACCTCCATGGGCTTTCGCAATATTATTAATTAATTCCATGATAAGAACTGTCTTTCCAACTCCTGCTCCTCCAAATAAACCAATTTTTCCACCGCGACGGTATGGAGCTAAAAGATCCACAACTTTAATTCCTTTTCCACCAATTCAGAAATTTCGAAAGAGAAGGAACTGGTTTTCATAACTGGTTCGGTGTGTTTTTTTTTTTATTTATTTGATTATTGAATCGATAGAAGTATTTGGTTGGTATTTCACCATTAAGTGTTCAATGGGAAATAAATTTATTCATTTGAGTCTCACTTTTATTTATTTTTCGTCCTTATTCCAACTATCAGATGTGGCTTTGAATCGAGAAACTAAGAGACTGAACAAAATCAATAATCTTTTTTTTACATACATATGAGTTCAACATTCACAAAATTAGTACTCGGTCATGTAGACGTTAGTGATCCGTACATGCGCTTTTTTTATAACTAGATTCTCAGTTAGGTCAAAGGAATCCACACTTAGGTAGTTTGTCATTCACGAATCAGTCTAACCACAAACGGATTCTTGAGTCAGTGTATTAAAAGTGCTACTTTTTGAGCAATTTCTGCAGAAAATTGGAATAATTGGTTGCATCCCGTGTGCAAACAGTATAAAATAATAATGTTCCATTGTTGAAATGGATTCTTTAAAGGTATTAAGTATCGTGTGTAGATAAAATAAATTTCCAAAACCCACACTTTACGTCTTGCATTAATATACTCTACCTATGCCGAGCAGATCTCATCATTTCAAGATTTACTATTTTAGTCATAGGGAGGAACAATCTCATGTCGCCACAAACGGAGACTAAAGCAGGTGTTGGATTTCAAGCTGGTATCAAAGATTACCGATTGACTTATTACACTCCCGAGTATAAGGTCAAAGATACTGATATCTTAGCCCCTTTTCGAATGACCCCACAACCCGGAGTACCAGCTGAAGAGGCCGGAGCTGCGGTGGCTACGGAATCCTCTACAGGTACATGGACCACAGTATGGACAGACGGACTTACTAGTCTTGATTGATACAAAGGTCGGTGCTACGATATTGAACCCGTTGCCGGGGAGGAAAACCAGTATATTGCATATGTAGCGTACCCCTTGGATTTATTTGAGGAAGGGTCCGTCACCAATATGCTGACTTCTATTGTAGGTAATGTTTTTGGATTCAAGGCCTTACGCGCTCTGCGCCTGGAAGACCTACGGATTCCTCCTGCTTATTCCAAGACTTTTCTTGGGCCTCCTCACGGTATTCAGGTCGAAAGAGATAAATTAAAAAAATATGGTCGTCCTCTATTGGGATGTACAATCAAGCCAAAATTGGGCTTGTCTGCTAAAAATTATGGTAGAGCAGTTTACGAATGCCTTCGTGGTGGACTTGATTTCACAAAAGATGATGAAAACGTTAATTCCCAACCGTTTATGCGTTGGAGAGATCGCTTTTGCTTCGTAGCCGAAGCTCTTTATAAAGCCCAGAATGAAACCGGTGAAATTAAGGGACATTGTTTAAATGCCACCGCGGGCACAACTGAAGAAATGCTTAGAAGAGCTGACTATGCCAGTGAATTGGGTGCACCAATCATCATGCATGACTATCTGACTGGTGGTTTTACCGCAAATACTAGTTTAGCTATCTATTCTAGAAACAAAGGGCTACTTCTTCATATTCACCGAGCCATGCATGCTGTTATTGATAGACAAAGAAATCATGGTATGCATTTCCGTGTTTTAGCCAAAGCCTTATGTATGTATGGTGGAGATCATATCCATGCAGGAACTGTGGTGGGCAAATTAGAAGGTGAACGAGAAGTTACCTTGGGATTTGTCGATTTACTTCGCGACGACTACATTGAAAAAGATCGTAAGCGTGGTATATACTTCACCCAAGATTGGGTATCTATGCCTGGTGTAATTCCCGTAGCTTCAGGGGGTATTCACGTATGGCATATGCCCGCCCTAACCGAAATTTTTGGGGACGATTCTGTCTTACAATTTGGCGGGGGAACATTGGGACATCCTTGGGGAAATGCCCCTGGTGCCGTTGCTAACCGCGTAGCATTGGAGGCTTGTGTGCAGGCTCGTAATGAGGGACGTGATCTGGCTCGTGAAGGTAATGAGATAATTCGTGAAGCTGCTCAGTGGAGTCCAGAATTGGCTGCCGCATGCGAAATATGGAAAGCAATCAAATTTGAATTTGATACAGTTGATGTATTATAACTCATTGCGACGTTTCCAACTTTTTTGGTTTGGATCAGAGCATATTGCAATTTGATTCTGAGAAACTGATTATGAATACATAGTAAGAGTATTGAGTATTGGGAATTTTTTTTCTCACTCAATACTCTTCTTTTCTTGGTACTTCAAAGTATGATCGCTGAATCAATGAAAGAAACACATTTTTTTTAAATTCTAATTTACATATCTGAGAATTTTAAACCCATTGATTCCTTCCTATCAAAAACTTAGAAAATAAAAATTAACAAGCTCCACCAATACTGAACTTTGTGGTTCAGCTCAGGTAACTTTAATCAAAATATGTAACTTCATAATCCAGTTTTTTGTTGGAGAATTTAAGTCAAACGCCTAAAATATCATTAATTAACTAAAAAATTTTCATAATTTCCAATTTATTGTTTTTTATATGCAAATTAAAATTCAAAAAACTTGGTCCCAATTTTCTGGGACCCGCTTCATCATCAACTAGAAAAAAAATTTGCTGTTTAAATAAATTCGGAGTTTTCTATTAGCTGAAAAACTAACTGGTGAGGAGGAGATTATTACGTCTGTACGAAAGTGGTTAGAGGATAAGCAAAAATTTGGTGGATTAATTGAAGCTTTTTTTGAAGAGGCTGTGCGAAACTCCATTGCACATGAAAACGATAAAAAATAATTCTTAGTGAAAATAATAATGACTTATGGGCTCGGTGTGAAAACTGTGGAAATATGCTTCATATAAAATTTTCAAAACAGAACAAAAGTGTTTGTGAAGAACGCGGAAATCATCTTTCAATGGATAGTATGGAAAGGATCGAACCTTCAATTGACCCGAACACATGGATTCCCTTGGATGAAGACACAATTTCAAAAGACGTTTTAAGTTTCTGCGACGAGGAGTCTTATGAAAATCGTTTCTTAGGTCTCAAGAGAAAACAAGGTTACCTGAGGCTGTTCAAACAGGTATCGGATATTCAAATGGAACACTTATTGCACCTGGTGTTATGGACTTCCAATTTATGGGGGGGGAGTATGGGTTCTGTAGTAGGTGAAAAAATTACTTGTTTAATTGAATATGCCACACAAAAGCTTCTGCCACTAGTTTTAGTTTGCGCCTCTGGAGGAGCACGTATGCAGGAAGGTACAGTGAGTTTAATGCAAATGGCTAAAATTTCTTCTGCTTTGCATTATTATCAAGTTCAAAAAAAATTACTTTATATTTCCATCCTTACTTATCCAACCACTGGAGGTATTACTGCTAGTTTTGGGATGTTAGGAGATATAATTATTGCCGAATCCAAAGCCTATATAGCATTTGCCGGCAAAAGGGTAATTGAAGAAACATTGGGTCAAAAAGTACCTGATGGTTTTCAATTAGCTGAGGCCTTATTTGAGAATGGGCTACTCGATTTAATTGTTCCACGTATTCTTATAAAAGGTGTTTTGAGCAAAATATCTGATCTTTACTCATCAGTTCCTTATAAAAAAAACTAGTAATTTACTAATTTGTTCCGTTTTTTTCATATATATATATAGTGTAAGATACATTTTGCTTGTTGATGGACTTTGTTTTTTTGTCCTGCAGAAAAACAAAATTCTACGAAACAAAATATTCTAATTCTAATTACATTAGTTTTGCAAACTGAAAACCCCTTTTCTTTATGGAACAAAAAGAATATCATTAGATACTAGAAAGGAGAGTGAAACAGAATTACATTGTTGTATAAATACTTTTTTTTAAGGCAATTTTACTTACCATGGCAGCATCTTATTTACCCTCTATATTTGTACCGCTCGTAGGTTTATTATTTCCGGCAGTTACAATGGCTTCCCTATTTATATATATAGAACAGGATGAAGTCCGATGATTTTCTTCTTGTAAGATGACCTAAAACAAAACTTAGTGGTTTTTCTAGTTGTTAGTTATAAAAATTCAATTTGATAGCTACTTCTAACCAAAATACAGTTGAGATAACCCTTGTTTCTGGTTATTTTGGCTTTCTTAGTCTTTTCAATAAATATTCAAAGAATATTATATTGTTACAATCTATGTCTCAATCTAATTTCCTATAGAGTTGAGATATAGATTGATTAGGCATTATCAATAAGATGGGAATACATCATTTGTCAAAAATTCCTCAATTATGCTGACAGATTTGAGCTGAAACTACCTGGATCGGTACTTTAATAAATATTAGACACAGATCTATGAAACAGAAGAAAGAAACAAAATGAAAAACAAACCAAAGGTAAAATAAAAATTATTTGACAAAATTAATCAATTTCTGAGGAAATAATGATGAGTTCTCGTTCCAAATGGGTCCAAGTAGAGTTCATAAAAGCCTCACGTACATTTGCAAATTTGTGCTGGGCTTGTATCCTTGTTTGTGGTGCAACGGGCTTCTTATTGGTGGGGTTTTCTAGTTTCATTGGTAAAGATCTTATTCCTAATATTTCATCCAAACAGATCGCTTTTATTCCACAAGGGCTTGTCATGTGTTTTTACGGCATTGCTGGCCTTTTTATGGGATTCTATCTATGCTGTACTATTTTTTGGGACGTGGGGGGCGGATACAACTATTTTGATAAGCAGGAAGGTATTTCTTATGTTTTTAGATGGGGATTTCCTGGTAAGAACCGTCGTATCCGTATTCAACTACTACTAAAAGATATTGAAGCAGTTGGTTTAAAAACTCAAGAAGGTTTATTTTCAAGTCGAATTCTCTATTTAAAAGTTAGGGGTCAATGAAGTATTCCTCTAACTAGAATCGGTGAAAATTTCACGTTAGACAATCTGGAAAAAAAAGCTGCCGAACTTGCCCGGTTCTTACGTGTCTCAATTGAGGGGTTTTGAATTTCAATCGAGAAAAAAAAACTATATTTTTTTTTTCTTTTGCAAAATTTTAGTACAAAACTGTTTTAAGCAAAAAAAAGTTTGAGCATAATTGAAGAAAAATACTAGCCAAAAAGAAAACTTAACTCTGTAACGAAGATTTTACAAAATTTTCTCTTTTCTTACTGACCTACTAATTAATCTATGAAATCGTATCGTTGGAAACAGAAAATTATTCGATGGATTCTCAATACCCCATATCGTTCTTTGGATAGAGCTTATAAAACTAGTAAGTATTTGCAGTTTCACTCTTTATGTTTTACGCAGTTGAAGTCAACGTTCTCTGCGGGAAAGGAATTGTCACGGGTCCAACAACTTTTCGGAATTGCAATGTCCCATCTATCTAGATATGTTATATATTTTAGTCTTTTAGAATATAAATTGAGCCTAGTTTTTTTGGAATCTAAAAACAAGAATGTTCAAGATTGTTTTTCTGACGAGGATCCTTTGTTCTTTTCCAAGCAAGCAATACGAATTTTATTCCCATTCTACAAACAATTATCCAAGATAGAAAATTGTTTTAAAACACAACTTTTAAAGAGTTTGACCTATACTAAGAAAAATAATATATTTTCAAGATCTTTTTTTTCTAATTATTTCATGAATTCCAACGAAGTGGACACCCAGAACAAAGAATTTACTAAATTTTCAGAAAATCAAATCGAAGAAGACTCCACTTATGCAAGTAATTGGGTTGATTATAAAGTTAATAATTTGAAAAAAATGAACAGAAAATTAGCTTGGATTGAAGCAACTTCAAATGAATTTGATTTTCGAAAAAATTGTTTTTTCAAACAAAAAATTTGATATCAAACTGAAAAAAATTCGATTGAAAACTATCTTAATTTATCTATTTATCGACACAGATCAGTCCCCTATGAGTCAATTAGTTTAATACCTCGTTCTGTAACTCGGACCTTATCCAAGTTCAAGTTGGAATTGACAAATAAATCAACTGTATTGGTACAAAATGAGTTTGATCTAGCCAAAAATCAAGCCTCCGTTTCTCTTCAATACATTTGGTTATCTGTTCTACTATCTCTTTTTTTTCGAGTCGCAATAAAACACTGGTTTTTAGAACCATGGATCCGAAGGTGGTGGAACATACCTCAAATACAAGTTTTTCTAAACTCTCTTCAAGAAGAAAAGGCTTTGAAGCAACTCCGAGAAGGGGAAGCATTACTATGGTTAAACGATATAATCGGAAATTTATCTGATAGACAGTTTCAAAATTTTGATGCAGCTGTATGTAATGAGACTACAAAATTAGCTATGATGTATAACAAACCAAATATTCAATTAATTCTACAGCTAGTAACCAATACAATTAGCTTGACTTTTTTAGTTTTTCTATTTCTGTCGGGGCAAAAGAGACTCGCGGTTTTAAATTCCCGGATTCAAGAATCATTTTATAGTTTAAATGATACAATGAAGGCTTTTTTCATTCTTCTACTAACTGATTTATGTGTAGGGTTTCACTCACCCCATGGTTGGGAAATACTTGTAGTATCGTTTTTCAAACAGTTTGGCTTGATTCCTAATAAATATGTAATTTCTTGTTTTGTTTCAACCTTTCCAGTTCTTTTAGATACGGTTTTCAAGTATTGGATCTTTCGGCATTTAAATCGAACATCTCCCTCAATTGTAGTAACTTATCATACAATGGGTGAATGACAACCATTTGAATTGAACTATTTATAGTATAGTGAGATAGATAAGCTATCCCTGCATCGAATTAAGATAATGTATTCCCCGGGTCATTCTTTATCTTTTCTCATCCAATCAAAAAAAAAAAGAAAGGAATAACAATAAGGAAAGAATTAGGAAAAGAAATTCTTGGCATTTTGTAATGTCACAGCCTGTTTGTACAACTAATTAAGACTAATCATTAACCTATGCAAACAATACTTATAAATAAATGGTTGAAGAAATGGTGGATTTCAGCACTCGTAGTTTTGATCAGTTTTGGTAAAATGAGCTATCCATCTATATCAAATGCATATCTGATTTTTGCTCAACAGAACTACGAAAATCCCCGCGAAGCAACAGGTCGTATTGTATGTGCCAATTGTCATTTAGCCAAGAAACCTGTTGATATTGAGGCCCCACAATCCGTCCTTCCTGATACTGTATTCGAAGCAATTGTTAAGATTCCTTACGACACGTAGATAAAATAAGTACTGGCAAATGGAAAAAAGGGGGGATTAAATGTTGGAGCCGTACTCATTTTACCTGAAGGATTTAAATTAGCTCCCCCCGACCGCATTCCAGCCGAAATTAAGGAAAAATTAGGAAGATTATCGTTTCAAAGTTATCGACCTGGTAAGGACAATATTATTGTTGTTGGCCCAGTACCTGGAAAACTATACAACAAAATCGTATTTCCAATTCTCTCACCAAATCCTGATACTAATAAAGATGTTCATTTTTTGAAATACCCTATTTATGTAGGAGGAAATAGAGGAAGAGGACAAATCTATCCGGATGGAAGCAAAAGTAACAACACTGTTTATACTGCTTCAGTGACAGGACAGGTCAAAAAGGTGGTTCGAAAAGAAAAGGGTGGATATGAAATTACCATTGATAATTCATCTGAAAATCGTGAAGTTATTGATATTGTACCACCCGGTCCCGAGCTTATCGTTTCAGAAGGTGAATCCGTCAAAGCAGATCAGCCATTAACTAATAACCCTAATGTAGGAGGCTTTGGGCAGGGAGAAGTCGAAATCGTATTACAAGATCCATTGCGGGTCCAAGGTCTTCTAGTTTTCTTTGCATCGGTTCTTTTAGCACAGATTTTTCTTGTGCTTAAAAAGAAGCAGTTTGAAAAAGTTCAATTAGCAGAAATGAATTTTTGAGGACACGCTCTTTTTTCTTTCTTCAAACTCCTTCCACATTGCTAAACGATCTGTATCTTTCATCTAATCTTGCTTAAAACAAAAAGATTTTTAGACTTTAATAATTTTTGGGTGTTCCAAATTTAGATGTAATTTCTAAGTAAGGAGTAACAGTGGTTCAATCAATTTTTCTACACGTGTTTCGTTTGTGTTTTAAAAGACGAGAGAGTCCACATAAATGAAAATGACGTGTCGAGATCTAAAAATCCGTATGTGATATCTACGTCACTTTGTAGATTTTGGGTAGCATCGGTAGTGGCTAACACGCACTACTGTTGCTATCCAATTTTACTTGTTGATTCAATCAATGTCTTTTTCTGTCCATAGTGTAAGCTTTCTTGGTTCCATTCAAAAAGGCTAAATCAATAATCGGAAAAAAAAACTGGGATTCAATAAAAACAAAAATTTATAGGATTTTTTGAAAATACTAAATAAAGAGTAAGTACGTAATAATTAATAAAAATGACCAATTTCCTTTTTTGTGTTGATTACAGACTGTGTCTATATATAGCCTATCTATATATAATTAATTAAATATATTATATTAAAAAAAATAGGTGATGTAAAAAAGAAACACTTTTTCTTAGTTTGAGTGCTGCTAATTCAACTCCCAATTTATTTATTCCTTTGTGAAAAAGAAATTAATTATTTTTTTCTCTACTCGAAAAAAAAATCTTTTACAAAGAGAAAAAAAAAATGATATGTTCAATTGTGAAATCATGTATTAATAACTCACATGTCTAATATCAATTCATTGGAATTTGAACAATAAATATGTGTTGAGTAAACCATTTTTTTCTTCCCCTTTGATTAAGTAATTAAAGAGAGAAGAAAAAACGGAAACTTCACTTGTGGGATTCAACATACTTTTCTTTTTCTGCTTCGCAATTGAAACAAGAAAAATTTTTTGCTGATTATTTGTCGATTGATATCAATCGTTCTCAAAGAGATGATCCTAACCCTGAATAAGCTCCGTAAAAAAATATACCTGACAAACCTATAACAAGTGTACCTGCTACAGTACCTACTAACCACAAAGGAACTCTTCCAGTGGTATTTGCCATCTTCCGCGCCTCCTTCTTCCCGCTCGTTTTCCTTTAGCTGTCACGACTCTAGACATAAACAGTCACAAATAATTAGGATCTTGATTGTTTTTAGAAAATTTTGTTTAATTTCTAATTAAAGAAGTAATTAAAAAATGAAACAGCAAGTACAAAAATAAGCATTAATCCCCAATAAAGGCTTGTACGATTCAATTCTACGCTCTGTTTATTTGGATTTGGTTGTGTCGTAGATTCAGGGCTCACTAAAAACTATCTCTGAATAAATTGCGTAGCTGATATAGATCCCAAAAAGAAAACCGTAGGTATAGCTAATCCATGGACAGCCAACCATCTAACAGTATAAATTGGATAAGTTTTATCTAAAGCCATTGGTTTCTCCTAAAAGGATTTCGTAAATGCATCAACTTGTTCTAATGAGTCGAAGCGACCAGTTATTAAAGGAACTTCTTGTCGACTCTCTGAAAAATATTCATTTGGTCGGGGGCTTCCAAAAACATCGTAAGCTAAACCTGTACTTACAAACAACCAGCCTGCAATAAACAGGGAGGGTATCGTAATGCTGTGGATGACCCAATATCGAATACTAGTAATAATGTCGGCAAAGGGGCGTTCTCCTGTGTTCCCAGACATGTTTAACTCCGTATCTATCTTGTAATACTATCCTAGAAAGAATAGATTATTTCCCGAATCTATTAGTCAAAAGGAAAAAATGGGGAATAATAAAACCTTTTGAGTCTTAAATGAACAGGAAGTAATTAAATTAGGTTGTCACTTTTTTACCCAGGGCAGATTCAACATATACTGGGTCAGTATAGCTATTTCAACTACTATGCGGCAAGATTATTATCTATGGAATTCATATTATATTTATGACTTAAAATTTTATTTAATTAAGACGCTATTGCCAAAAGCACCATACAAGTCATAAATACTAAATAAATTGAAAACTACAAAGATGTGACTTTTTTGAAAAAAAAATAAAATAAGAAAAAACTAAAAAAAACTTGTTCAAATCTAACCTAGGAGATTGAAAAAAAAGAACTTTGATTCAAGGATTGTGAATGATAAACTACTCAAGAAAGTCAAAAATTCATCTGTTAGATAACTTGGTATTCAGATTTATGCTCACTCTATTAACCTACTTTGTTTTCTTGATACTCGCACTAATGTTGACTTTAATATTATTTATTGGATTGAACAAGATTCAGATTTTGTAAATTTTTTGACAAACAAAATAAAAGGGAGAATAGAAACAAATTAGGGTCTTTTACGCTACGGGCGGCTCTTACTAATCTGCTGTACTTATCAATGATTAATTTTTAATGAATACGTCAATTCAATTAAATATTTTTTGGTAAGTATTTATCAAACTAAACGCGCATTTACAAATTGAAATGGTTGAAGCATTACTATCTGGAATTGTTTTAGGCCCGATCCCAATAACCCTAGCTGGATTATTTGTAACCGCATATTTACAATATCGGCGGGGTGATCAATTAGATATTCGATAAATCTTAGTTAATATTTCATTGTTTTTTGAGGAAAAAATTTATTTAGGCAAACAAAAACGGCACTACATGTTTTTTTTGTTAACGAAAACAACTCATTCTAGTCCCAAATTCATTTGACTAGATTACATATTTATTAGTAGAGCATTTTATGGATCAAGGTTAGTGTATAAAATACACGCCCTGTAGGATTCGAACCTACGACATTGGGTTTTGGAGACCCACGTTCCACCGGACTGAACTAAGGGTGCTTATTCTTTTTGGGAGATAAAATGAAATGAAATAGTTGACGTGTCGATGTCAGAAAAAAAAATAACAGGAAAAAATCTTATCTATCTATATAGATAGATAAGATTTTACTCAAAAGAAACATGAAACTTGACTGAGTCAAATAAAATAATTATATGATTTTTGTAATTGATCAATATATATAAAATAGGGATGACGGGATTTGAACCTGCGACATTTTGTACCCAAAACAAACACGCTACCAAGCTGCGTCACATCCCTATTAAAATTCATTTGCGATCAATCTTATCTGTTCTTCGTTGTTTTATTATTTGATTATAATAGTTATCCGCAGCTATTGGCTACAACCAACAAAAAAATGTATTTTTTTTCTTAAAAGAAAAATTTGATTGTAAATGTAAACACATGATTTGAATAAAAATAATAAAAAATGCAACTAAAAACTAGTAGGTAAAAAAAAATAGTAATTTAAGTGAAGGAGGATTCTAATGCAACATGTAAAAGTATATCTTTCTACGGCCCCTGTTATAGCTACAATATGGTTCGTTTTGTTGGCTGGTTTACTGATAGAAATAAATCGATTTTTTCCAGATGCGTTATTATTTCCATTTTTTTAATTTTCCTTCCTATCAACTTGAAATAATTGTATAACACTAATAAATAAAACTAGTAGGTTAAAAAAAATAATAGTAATTTTTCTTTATTACGCATTTATTGATTATCCTTTCACACGTAGTTGACTCATATTATTTTCTTTTTTTTAGTATGGATCTACGCGAGACCCCACTCTCCCTTCAAAAAAAAAAGGGAAATTAATTAGATTAGATTTGATTTTATGGCCAAAAGTAAAGATGTGAGAATAACAATTGCGTTGGAATGTCAAAACTGTACTCAGAAAGAACTTGGTAGTAAGTCCACAGGAGGTATTTTGCGATATACTACACGTAAAAATCGTCGTAACACACCTACTCGACTTGAATTGGAAAAGTATTGTTCTTCTTGTCACAAGCACACGTTACACAAAGAATCAAGAAAATAATAAAAAAAAAAGAATATTTTCATTGGTTGAGAAAAAGGAAATTATCGAGACCAAGACTAGTATGTCGTATGTATTCACAGTTCAAAAACAATATATATATATATTATGAATAAATCTAGACGTTCTTCTCGTAGACGTTCTCCGTCTCTCCGTTCGGATGAGACTATTGATTATAAGAATATAAGCCTACTTCGTAGATTCGTAAGTGAGCAGGGAAAAATCTTATCAAGACGAATGAATAGATTAACCTCGAAACAACAGCGTTTAATAGCTACTGCTGTAAAAAGAGCCCGTATCTTGGCCTTGTTGCCTTTTTCAAATAACGAAATTTAGATAAATAAAATTTTTTTATTCCTAGTAGATTTAGCAATTTTAGAAAATTTAAGGATTGAATTCAATTCAAAAAAATTTTGTTGATTTAAAGCAATATTTCCAGTATAGTCCATCCTTCTAATTTTTTTTGTTCCCCAGCTGCGGGGCAGAAAAGTCTGCAAATCAAATTTGCCTCTCCGACTTGTTTTTTACGGAGAGGCTTATTAATCTTACCCGTTTATCAACTTTTTTTTTCGTTCACTTCTTCTATGATCTTAAGAAAAGAGTAAGCATCTAAGGTAGCTACTTGGGCGAGTATCTTGCAATTTAAAAGAACTCGGTTCTTATAGAAATCGTGAATCAATCCACTGTGAGTACTTCCATATCTCCGTGCTACTGCATTAATCCGAGCAATCCACAAACGACGTAAGGTTCTTTTTTTATTTTTTCTATCTACATAAGCACGAGTTAAGGCCTTTTGTTTCTGTTGTGTTGCTGTTCTAAATAATCTTGAATGAGCGCCTCGAAAACCAGATGCGAAGTCAAGAATATTTTTGCGATACTTTCGGGCTACGGATCCTCTTTTTACTCTGGTCGTTATACGTATAGCCTCACAAAAAATTCATTTTTTTTTAATTAATAAATAGAAAAGAAATTATATTTACTTTTGTGGCCACCTACCTTAGAATAGAAGAAAAAATTGACTTGCATTTTTTACTTCAAACTGTTTATTTAGGCCAGGAGAATATGCGCTAGACTGCGTATTCTTTGAACTTGAAAATTTTAGTTTTTATTTTTATTTTTATCTCATGTAAGAATTAGAAATTCCGGTGGCTTTTGCTACTCCGGCTTTCCCTTCTATAAGTCATTTGATCTTTTTCTTTCGTTGCCTACCGCTCAGAAAGAAATTGTACTAAAATTGTTATAGATTCCAAAGTTTCTGTGGTTAATTCCTTTTGGCAGTTGGATCCCTCCTATATACCGGAGTTGAAATTTTTTTTTTCCAAAAAATTAAAATTAGGAAAATAAAACTATTTACTGTTGGCGGGTTGTACAATCCCCAATATTTTTTTTTTTACCTCAGCCTATTAAGATTAAATGTGGATAAAGACTTTTTTATTCCATGATTAGCCTTTAGACAAAAAACTATGTATAGTAGCGGTATTTTATGTCGGAAGTTAGCAAAAGAAAGGGCTGATCCGTAACGTAATTGTTACCGCCAAAATTTAATTGGCGAGATAGGATAGAAATCTTAATATCATCGGCCTAATTTTGTTTAATAAGTCGATTTTATTCTTATCGATTTTTTTTCGTTCCAAATTAAAAAGATCGGGTTTGCACCGATTTTAACCACAAATTGCTATTTCCTAGTGAAATAGTTGGATTTTGTATATATTTTCATTTCTTTGGTAGATTCTTCTGCATCCTTTATCCCCAAAGATATTAGGTTTCTAATCCAAACAAGTCACACATACACCCTAGTACACACCCCCCGACGCTGGGGACACCCCCGAAGAGCAGGGGATTTTGTTCCACCAACTAATGGTTGTCTTGCTTTTCTAATAAGTTGCTGATTTGTTGGCACGCTCAAAAACGCAGAAGATTTTTTATACTGTTTGAAATATTCTTGACCAGGCAGCAAGATTCTTCACATTGAATTTTTTTTTATACTTTTTATGTTGGAAGAAAATGGGGGGGGAGGGTTAATAAGTTTCTCAACAGTTAAACGACAAAAGAAAACTTGAATTCAAAAAAGATTTATCTTTGCTTTATTGCATTTATTTTTTAGTTCACAGATTTTTTTTTTTAGCGTGAAACATTTTCTAGTGCAACAAGATCTACAATACCATAATTATGGGCTTCTTCTGCTGATAAAAAAATGTCTCTTTCCATATCTTCAGAAATTATCCACAGGGGTTTACCAGTTCTTTGGGCATAAATTTTCGTTATACAATCACGTAATTTTGATGCTTCTTCTGCTTCCATGACACATTCTCCGGCTTGTCCGTCATAATATGAACTAGCAGGTTGATGAATCATCACCCTGATTAGGTGACTCCAACTAAGTAAGTCTAATCGTACAAGCAAATATTTTTGCATACGGCTACCTCAAAAAAAAGGATCAACACATCCCGTTCGAGTTAATTTTTTTTTTTTAAGTATCAAAATATCAGTTGGACGTTTAAATTATCATTTATTTGTTGGAACTTCACTCTTTATCCTGCATGGAAAGTGGTTCACCTTTTTCTATCATCCTTCCTTTCAAAGTACTATGATGATTCTGTTATTTTTGTTCATTTTCAATCCCAAAGTTTGTTATGTATCCCCTCGATGGACAAAAGAATCAAAACCATTAAATTTGAAATTTTTATTTTTTTTTTCATCTACATTCTGTAGATCCACTAAGTCTATAACCTATGACGCTAAGATATATTGTGATCTTTAATGACGACAAATCTTATAACCTGAGCTAAAAGATTTATATTGATTCTTTTTCCTTGCTTAGTACTCTTGTGATTTCCTTCCGGATTAAAAAGTGTTAAGTACTAAGATTGATTGTCATGCTATTGTTACTTTTTGATTTGAGCGAAGACAAAAACCTATAATTCATACAAATCAATGGCACGAAGCGTGGGGCAGTGCTATACGTCTAGTAATTTCTCCTCCAACCAGAATGAAAGATCCCATTGAAGCAGCAAGGCCCATGCAAATTGTATGTACATCTGGTACAACATATTGCATTGCATCATAGATAGATATTCCGGGTAATACCGCTCCACCAGGAGAATTTATATACAAGTACATATCTTTTTCTTGGTTTTCACTATTTAGATACATCATAATACCAATAAGTTGATTGGCAATTTCGTCATCCACTTGTTGACCAAGAAAAAGAAGCCTTTCCCGATAAAGCCGGTTGATCGGGATAGGATCGTGCAAATTTCATTTTCTCTTTTTATCCCCCCCTTTCAAACCGTGTAGGTCTCGTTAAAAACACACGGCTCTGGTGGCTTCCACGTTGTAAGAGAAAAAGAAAACGAATTCAAAAAACACAAGAAAGTGATAATTTTTTCTTTTTACATGTTTTTAAACTCGTTCAAACGAGGTAATCCCGCTTTTTCTTGTTCAAATTTGTCTGGTACGTTTTTTTTACACATCTTGAACTACGTTGTAACTGGCAGTTGGTACACTAATTGTGTATGCTAATCTATTTATTACTCGACCAGTACATTTCAGTTTACAATTGAGGCCTCTGAATGCAAACAATCTTTAGGCTCATCTTCTACCCCAAAGGGGGAGTTTTGAACGCCACCTGCACATATGGAACAAGTAGTTTTTCTTCCCTTTCTTATTAATAAATAAAATAAAACTAGGAATCTATAAATTTTTTTTTTTGTTTTAAGTGTTATTTATTTCATACCTTTGTTTTTCTGTTACGATTGATTTTTGGGATAAAGTAACCGGGGCCTAGAATAGATAGTACCTGTTCATCACAACTAGCCATGGACTCTGACAGCTAATACTTTTTTTTTTTTTATTGTCAGATTAGATTTTGCTCCCACATTTGATTTCAGATAAAGTGAGTAAAAATAAATCAGTTACAAAAAAAAAATAGCGGAAAGTCTCCATCCAACGAGCTCAGCATATCTAACAAGTCGCACTATATGTCAACCCAAACTGCATCCTCTTCTCCAGGTAGGCGAAAGGGCACTTTTGGAACACCAATTGGCATGTAATAATTATCAAAACAAATTTATTATCTCATAATTGGGGTCGTAAGTAAAAAAAATTGCATTGAAATTAGCTTGTATTTTTTTTTTTATTATAACACATTTGATCAAAACGGTACATAGGTTCCTGAACTCGGAATTTTAGCATATTTGAATTACGATGGGACCAATCTCCCCATTGTTATACAAGTAATGGTGATGATAGAATATCCATGCCTTCATTCTTATCTTAAAGAGACTCCAACGAAAAATTGGTTGGTAGACTAGTAAAAACAGATATGTTCTTTTGCACAGTCAAAAAAAAAAATGGAGGATTAGAAAATGTTTTTCATTAAATAACGGGTGCAAATACTGGTACCTGTTCTTTTCTCTGTATATATATTGATTTAATAACGAACCAAAATATCTTTTTTCTGTTCAAGTAACTAAGAAACTTTATTTTCTTTTTCTCAAATAAGATGTAGCGAGCCTCCATTGCAAGAAAGTTATATGGTGATCATTTATCTCCTGTATCCAAAAAAGGGGTTTTTATGGGTTTGCCTTGGTATCGCGTTCACACCGTCGTATTAAATGATCCGGGTCGGTTAATTTCCGTGCATATTATGCATACTGCTTTGGTCTCTGGTTGGGCGGGCTCAATGGCTTTATATGAATTAGCTGTCTTTGACCCGTCTGATCCCGTTCTTGATCCTATGTGGCGACAAGGTATGTTTGTTATTCCATTTATGACACGTATCGGAATAACTAAATCATGGGGGGGGGTTGGAGTATTACAGGAGAGACTGCCACAGATGCAGGTATCTGGAGTTATGAAGGCGTAGCCGCAACTCATATCATATTATCTGGTCTGCTGTTTCTAGCCGCTATATGGCACTGGGTTTATTGGGACCTGGATCTGTTTCGGGATGATCGTACAGGAAAGCCATCACTAGATTTACCAAAAATTTTTGGAATTCACCTATTTCTTTCAGGAGTACTTTGTTTTGCCTTCAGAGCGTTTCATGTAACTGGTTTGTTTGGTCCTGGTATTTGGGTATCAGACCCTTACGGATTAACCGGAAAAGTCAAACCTGTAGATCCCGCTTGGGGGGCTGAGGGATTTGATCCCTTTATTCCGGGGGGAATAGCCTCGCATCACATAGCGGCCGGAGTGTTAGGCATATTGGTCGGACTGTTTCATCTTAGCGTTCGTCCTCCTCAGAGATTATACAAAGCGCTACGTATGGGAAATGTTGAAACCGTATTGTCTAGTAGCATCGCTGCGGTATTTTTTGCTGCTTTTGTGGTTTCCGGCACCATGTGGTACGGCTCTGCTGCCACTCCGATTGAACTATTTGGTCCTACCCGCTATCAATGGGATCAGGGATATTTCCAACAGGAAATAGAAAAAAGAGTACGATCCGGAGAAGCTGAAAATCTGAGTCTATCGCAAGTTTGGTCAAAGATCCCGGAAAAATTAGCTTTCTATGATTACATCGGCAATAACCCCGCAAAAGGCGGGTTGTTTAGAGCAGGTGCAATGGACAACGGAGATGGTATAGCTGTTGGTTGGCTGGGTCATGCTGTTTTTAAGGATAAGGAAGGACATGAGCTATTTGTCCGCCGTATGCCGACCTTTTTTGAAACATTTCCAGTTGTATTGGTTGATGGAGAAGGTATAGTAAGAGCTGATGTACCATTCAGACGGGCGGAATCAAAATACAGTGTGGAGCAAGTAGGTGTAACCGTAGAATTTTATGGCGGTGAATTAGATGGTGCTAGCTTTAGTGATCCTGCCACAGTGAAAAAGTATGCTAGGCGCGCCCAATTAGGCAAAATTTTCGAATTTGATCGCGCTACTTTAAAGTCAGACGGTGTTTTTAGAAGTAGTCCGAGAGGGTGGTTCACTTTTGGACACACCACATTTGCTCTCATTTTCTTCTTTGGTCACATTTGGCATGGCGCAAGAACTCTATTTAGAGACGTTTTTGCTGGTATTGATCCTGATTTGGACGCCCAAGTTGAATTTGGTGCATTCCAGAAGTTAGGAGATCCAAGTACTAAAAGACAAGCTGTTTGATAATGTTTGTTATAAAATTCAATGAAAACCAATCAGATAATCCCTCTTTCACTCTTTATTTACTCTAACTATTGATTGATATTATCTGAATTGAAAAGAATTTTCGTATACATCCAATGAATCTGTTCAAATGAAAAATTCTAACTCAGCCTGGTCATTTTACAAGAAATTTGGCTAAGGGTCCCAGCACCACCACGTGGATTTGGAACCTACATGCTGATGCTCATGATTTTGATAGTCATACCAATGATTTAGAGGATATATCCCGTAAAATATTTAGTGCTCATTTTGGTCAACTGGCTATTATTTTTATTTGGTTGAGCGGTATGTATTTTCATGGAGCCCATTTTTCCAACTATGAAGCATGGCTGAATGACCCCACCCATGTTAAACCCAGTGCCCAAGTCGTGTGGCCAATAGTAGGCCAAGAAATTCTGAATGGAGATGTGGGCGGGGGATTCCAGGGTGTGCAAATAACATCCGGATTTTTTCAGCTCTGGCGAGCCTCCGGAATAACTAGTGAATTACAGCTTTATTGCACACCCATCGGTGCTTTAGTTTTTGCCGGATTAATGTTTTTTGCCGGTTGGTTTCATTATCACAAGGCTGCTCCAAAATTGGCTTGGTTCCAAAACGTTGAATCTATGTTGAATCATCACTTGGCCGATCTGTTGGGATTAGGGTCTCTAGCATGGGCGGGACATCAGATACACGTTTCACTTCCAATCAATCAGTTATTAGACGCAGGTGTTGACCCCGAAGAAATACCCCTTCCTCATGAACTAATTCTTGATCGAGACCTTCTATCTAAGATATATCCAAGTTTTGCAAAAGGATTAATTCCATTTTTCACTCTTAACTGGTCAGAATACTCGGATTTTTTGACTTTTCGCGGTGGATTAAATCCGGTTACTGGAGGTTTATGGTTGACTGATACCGCACACCACCACGTGGCTATTGCGGTTCTCTTCCTAGTAGCTGGCCATATGTACAGAACAAATTGGGGTATTGGGCATAGCACAAAAGAAATACTAGAAGCTCATAAAGGACCTTTTACGGGTGAGGGACATAAAGGTATTTATGAAATTTTAACTAATTCGTGGCACGCTCAATTATCTATCAATCTAGCCCTTTTGGGATCTCTAACAATTATAGTTTCTCATCACATGTATGCAATGCCACCTTATCCCTACTTAGCCACCGACTACGCTACGCAGCTTTCTTTGTTTACACATCACATGTGGATAGGAGGGTTTTTAGTCGTTGGGGCTACTGCTCATGCGGCTATTTTTATGGTAAGGGATTATGATCCAACTACTCAATACAACAACTTATTAGATCGTGTCATTCGTCATCGTGATGCAATAATTTTGCATCTCAATTGGGTTTGTATTTTTCTTGGTTTTCATAGTTTTGGTCTATACATCCACAACGATACCATGAGCGCTTTAGGTCGTCCTCAAGATATGTTTTCTGATACTTCCATTCAATTACAACCAATATTTGCCCAGTGGATCCAGAATACTCACGCTTTGGCTCCCGGATTGACTGCACCTAACGTGGCGGGAAGCACCAGCTTAGCCTGGGGTGGTAGCAACGTAGTATCAGTAGCCGGTAAGGTGGCTTTAGCCCCAATTCCACTAGGTACTGCAGATTTTTTGGTGCACCACATCCATGCATTTACAATTCATGTTACTGTACTAATATTGTTGAATGGTGTTTTATTCGCACGCAGTTCACGATTAATACCCGATAAAGCAAATCTTGGCTTTCACTTTCCATGCGATGGCCCGGGTAGGGGAGGAAACTGTCAGGTATCTGCTTGGGATCATGTTTTCTTAGGGTTGTTCTGGATGTAGAACTCCATTTCAGTAGTTATATTTCACTTTAGTTGGAAAATGCAATCGGATGTATGGGGAAGTATAAGCGATCAAGGAACAGTAAATCACATTACTGGGGGAAACTTTGCACAAAGTTCAACAACGATCAATGGATGGCTGCGAGATTTCTTGTGGGCACAAGCTTCTCAAGTTATTCAATCTTATGGTTCTTCATTATCTGCATATGGCCTTTTATTTTTAGGGGCTCATTTTGTATGGGCTTTTAGTCTAATGTTTCTATTTAGTGGTCGCGGTTATTGGCAGGAACTTATTGAATCTATAGTTTGGGCTCATAATAAATTGAAAGTTGCTCCTGTTACCCAACCTAGAGCTCTGAGCATTATACAGGGACTTGCCGTGGGAGTAACTCATTACCTTCTAGGTGGAATCGCCACAACTTGGGCATTCTTCCTGGCGAGAATCATTGCAGTGGGATAATGGCTAGGAGGATTTGAGAAACATTATGGCATCAAGATTTCCAAAGTTCAGCCAGGGTCTATCCCAAGACCCAACTACTCGTCGTATCTGGTTCGGTATAGCCACTGCGCATGATTTTGAAAGTCATGACGATACTACCGAAGAACGTCTTTATCAAAAAATATTTGCATCTCACTTTGGCCAATTAGCTATCATCTTTTTATGGACCTCGGGAAATTTGTTTCACGTAGCTTGGCAGGGAAATTTTGAAGCATGGGTACAGGATCCGTTACATGTGAGACCTATTGCTCATGCTATTTGGGATCCCCATTTTGGTCAACCGGCAGTCGAAGCTTATACCCGAGGGGGAGCTGCTGGACCAGTTAATATTGCTTATTCCGGTGTATATCAATGGTGGTATACTATTGGTCTACGTGATAACCAAGATCTCTATACCGGTTCTCTTTTTCTACTAGCTATTTCTGCTTTGTTTTTAGTAGCTAGCTGGTTACACCTACAACCCAAGTGGAAACCAAATATATCGTGGTTCAAAAATGCTGAATCTCGCCTTAATCACCACCTTTCAGGATTATTTGGAGTGAGTTCGTTGGCTTGGACAGGCCATTTGGTTCACGTCGCTATTCCTGAATCAAGGGGCGGACATGTTAGGTGGAATGACTTATTAACTACCGCTCCCCATCTTTTTTTTTTTAATGACTTATTAGGTGGATTGGGACCATTTTTTTCAGGTCAGTGGAGCGTTTACGCGCAAAATCCCGACTCAAGTACTCATTTATTTAATAGCACTCAAGGAGCGGGTACAACTATTCTAACTTTTTTGGGAGGGTTTCATCCCCAAACTCAAAGTTTATGGCTAACTGATATTGCTCATCATCATCTGGCAATAGCTGTTGTGTTCATAATTGCCGGTCATATGTACAGGACTAATTTTGGTATTGGACACAGCATGAAAGAAATTTTGGATGCTCATGTTCCCCCAGGAGGTAGATTGGGGCGTGGACACAAGGGACTTTACGATACAGTGAATACATCTCTTCACTTTCAATTGGGACTTGCTTTAGCTGCTTTAGGAGTCATTACCTCTCTTGTTGCACAACATATGTATTCCTTGCCTGCTTATGCTTTTCTCGCTCAGGATTATACCACCCAAGCCGCTTTATATACACATCACCAGTATATTGCCGGTTTTATCATGGCAGGTGCTTTTGCGCATGGAGCCATTTTCTTTATCCGAGATTACGATCTGAACAAAATAAAGATAATGTTTTAGCAAGAATGTTAGAACACAAAGAAGCAATAATATCTCATTTAAGTTGGGCTAGTTTATTTTTGGGTTTTCACACATTAGGTCTTTATGTTCATAACGACGTAATGTTGGCTTTTGGAACTCCAGAAAAACAAATTTTAATCGAACCCGTCTTTGCTCAATGGATTCAATCTGCTCATGGTAAAACATTGTATGGTTTTGACGTACTTTTATCTTCGGCAGATAGCCCAGCAAGTAATGCCGGTCAAAGCTTGTGGTTACCTGGTTGGTTGGACGCTGTTAACAATAATAGCAATTCGTTATTTCTAACAATTGGTCCTGGAGATTTTCTAGTTCACCACGCCATTGCCTTGGGTTTACATACAATTACCTTAATTCTGGTAAAAGGTGCCTTAGATGCGCGCGGATCCAAGTTAATGCCAGATAAAAAAGAATTTGGTTACAGTTTTCCTTGCGATGGTCCCGGACGAGGCAGAACCTGTGACATTTCTGCTTGGGATGCTTTCTACTTAGCTGTTTTCTGGATGCTTAATACTATTGGTTGGGTTACCTTTTATTGGCACTGGAAACACATTACTTTATGGCAGGGGAATGCCGCCCAATTCAATGAATCTTCCACGTATCTAATGGGATGGTTGAGGGATTATTTATGGCTAAACTCCTCGCAACTTATTAATGGATATAATCCTTTTGGTATGAACAATTTGTCTGTATGGGCATGGATGTTTCTATTTGGGCATCTTGTGTGGGCTACCGGGTTCATGTTTCTAATTTCGTGGCGCGGTTACTGGCAAGAACTTATTGAAACGTTAGCCTGGGCACACGAACGAACTCCCCTAGCAAACGTAATACGATGGAGAGATAAGCGAGTTGCCCTTTCCATCGTTCAAGCACGCTTAGTTGGTTTAGCCCATTTCTCCGTGGGTTATGTATTTACGTATGCAGCTTTTCTAATAGCATCTACATCTGGCAAATTTGGATAATACTTTCTACTTAATTACTTATTTATTCTCATATTGGGATCAGTCTCACTCTTGTTTTCACATTTGGGAATCCAATTAGTTATTTAGTATTTACCTAATAAATATAACTTTTTTCTTTTAGAAAAAAAAAGTTATTAGTAAATAAACATTCTGTCGACAATTTTCATTTGTTTCGCAATAACATCATACAATTTTTCTTACTGATCCATTAATTATGGCAAAAAAAAGTCTGATTGAGAAGGAAAAAAAAAAAAACTTAGTGAAGAAATACGATGTTGTTCATCAGTCTTTGAAACGACAACTCAAGAATAGTTTAGGGATCCAAGATAAACTTCTTATCTTAGAAAAATTACAATCTTTATCACGAAATAGTGCACCTTCTCGTCTTCGTAACCGGTGCTCCCTAACCGGACGACCCCGATCTAATTACCGAGATTTTGGTTTTTCCAGACACGTACTCCGTGAAATGGCACATACTTGTGTTCTTCCCGGAATAGTAAAGTCGAGTTGGTAAAAAAAACTACTTTGTTATTTCTTTAGTTTTTTTTTCTAATTCAAAATAGTCTACTAGAAAAAAAAAATAGTTTGAGACAATAAGTTGATTGAATTTTACTAATTATGTTCAATGTAATTATTCAAGGCGTGTATAATAATTACATTGAAGGCCAGAAACTACGCGGGGTAGAGCAGCTTGGTAGCTCGCGAGGCTCATAACCTTGAGGTCACGGGTTCAAATCCCGTCTCCGCAAAGTCAATTGCCAATTACTTATCCAATTACTGTAAATTCTTTCAAAAGTTTACAAAGAGTACTCACTTTTTATATTATGCTTTTTTGATGGCAGTTTTTTTTTCTATAAAGTAGGATAATTTTTGTTTAACTTAATCCCAAACCTATCCTTTTTACCTAATTCTTAGTTTGCCTCATCAGTCTAGGTTCTTTATATTATAAGCCCTTTTAACTCAGTGGTAGAGTAACGCCATGGTAAGGCATAAGTCGTCGGTTCAAATCCGACAAGGGGCTCAGCTGATGAGTAAGCGTACGAAATCTGGATATCTTGTAATCTCATTTTTGTATACTCTACTAGACTTTTGGTAGTCCAAATAAATATGAAAAATAATTGTAAAAAAATGGAAACCTAGTTAGTATATTTTTTTTAAATTCGAAATCAGTATATTTAGGGTACTCTCCCTTTCAAAACAATACTAGAAATTTTGTTGGATATAATTTATTAGACTAGAAACATTTTGGTTATCCTAACTTCGGAAATGAAAAGTAAATCCCTAATATTAATAAATATCTATCTATAAAGTATCATAAGAGTACACATTTTTCATCCAAGACATGTGCTATCTCAATAATACAAAATACTAAATCCCTTGTAAATTATTGAAGACGATTTATCTTTTTGTTGGGTCGGATTCATTGATGTGTTAAAATGTTTAACAAACTTTTAGAAGAAAAGGGGGATTAACCCACTTCTCAAAAAAAAAAAAATGACGTAACAAAAGCGAGCGTACCAGAAACAAGCAAGATTAATCATAAATACCGCACGGAAGAAAAAAATTTGTTAGGTCAAATACGAGGTAGAGAAAAAAAATAATTTAAAAATTCCTACTTATAGAAATTTATTTTCAAATTCTGAGAAAATGACTTTGAAAGAAACCAACGCGATCCAACAATTTTCTATCTAGTAAAAAAAAAAGAAGAAAATGGGAATCCAGAAGTGTTTTGATGAGTTTTATGAGGGAATAAAAATGAGAATAGCCATTGGAAAATCTTCCAAAGAACCGAAAGATTTATTTGATAGTATGGACGACTGGCTGAGAAGAGATCGTTTTGTTTTTGTGGGTTGGTCTGGCTTACTACTTTTTCCCACTGCTTACTTCGCTTTGGGCGGATGGTTTACAGGTACGACCTTTGTGACTTCGTGGTACACTCACGGGTTAGCTAGTTCTTACTTAGAGGAATGCAATTTCTTGACGGCTGCAGTATCTACTCCTGCTAATAGCTTGGCCCATTCGCTGCTTCTATTATGGGGTCCTGAAGCACAAGGGGACTTCACGCGTTGGTGCCAATTAGGGGGTTTATGGACTTTTGTTGCTCTTCACGGCTCTTTCGCTTTGATAGGTTTTATGTTACGTCAATTTGAACTGGCAAGGTCCGTGCAACTACGTCCCTATAACGCAATATCTTTTTCTGCACCAATTGCAGTTTTTGTCTCTGTATTCTTGATTTATCCTTTAGGACAATCCGGTTGGTTCTTCGCACCCAGTTTCGGAGTAGCAGCTATCTTTCGATTTATTTTATTTTTTCAGGGTTTTCATAATTGGACGTTGAATCCATTTCATATGATGGGAGTTGCTGGGGTTCTAGGTGCTGCTCTTCTATGTGCTATTCACGGTGCTACAGTTGAAAATACTCTATTTGAAGACGGTGATGGCGCAAACACATTTAGGGCGTTCAATCCAACTCAGTCTGAAGAAACTTATTCGATGGTAACTGCAAACAGATTTTGGTCGCAAATATTTGGTGTTGCCTTTTCCAACAAACGTTGGTTACACTTCTTCATGTTATTTGTGCCAGTCACAGGTTTATGGATGAGTGCTATCGGAGTGGTTGGTCTTGCCCTAAACTTACGCGCGTACAACTTTGTATCTCAAGAAATTCGTGCAGCAGAAGATCCTGAATTTGAAACTTTTTATACAAAAAATATCTTACTAAATGAAGGGATCCGTGCCTGGATGGCAGCTCAGGATCAGCCTCATGAAAACCTTGTATTCCCTGAGGAGGTTTTACCCCGTGGAAACGCTCTTTAATGGAACCCTATCTCTAGGTGGTCGCGATCAGGAAACCACAGGCTTTGCTTGGTGGGCAGGAAACGCCCGGTTAATTAATCTATCTGGTAAATTGCTTGGCGCTCATGTAGCTCATGCTGGCCTTATCGTTTTTTGGGCTGGAGCTATGAATCTATTTGAAGTAGCCCATTTCGTATCGGAGAAGCCCTTGTATGAACAGGGACTAATTCTACTTCCTCACTTGGCTACTCTGGGTTGGGGTGTGGGCCCTGGAGGAGAAGTAGCAGATACCTTCCCATATTTTGTTTCCGGAGTTCTCCATTTAATTTCTTCCGCAGTTTTGGGCTTTGGAGGTATATATCATGCCTTGATTGGCCCTGAAACACTTGAAGAATCCTTTCCCTTTTTTGGTTATACTTGGAAAGATAAAAATAAGATGACTACCATTCTTGGTATTCATTTAATATTATTAGGTCTTGGCGCCTTTCTATTGGTTTTCAAAGCGCTTTACTTTGGAGGGTTGTATGATACATGGGCACCTGGCGGTGGAGATGTAAGAGAAATCACAAATCTTACCTTAAGTCCCAGCATTATCTTTGGGTATCTACTGAAATCTCCGTTTGGGGGAGAAGGATGGATCGCAAGCGTGGATAATTTAGAAGATATTGTTGGGGGTCATGTGTGGTTGGGCTCTATCTGTGTTTTCGGGGGAATTTGGCATATATTAACAAAACCCTTTGCCTGGGCTCGTCGAGCGTTTGTTTGGTCTGGCGAAGCTTACTTATCCTACAGTTCTGGTTCAATAATACAGCATATCCCAACGAATTTTATGGTCCCACCGGTCCAGAAGCTTCTCAAGCTCAAGCTTTTACTTTCCTGGTCAGGGACCAGCGTCTTGGCGCCAATATAGGCTCTGCTCAAGGACCAACATGTTTAGGTAAATATTTAATGCGCTCTCCCACCGGAGAAATAATTTTTGGAGGCGAAACTATGCGCTTCTGGGACCTTCGTGCTCCTTGGTTAGAACCTCTAAGAGGGCCAAACGGCTTAGATCTTGGTAAGTTAAAGAAAGATATACAACCATGGCAAGAAAGACGATCCGCAGAATATATGACGCATGCGCCTTTGGGCTCTCTAAACTCCGTGGGTGGAGTAGCTACTGAGATCAACGCTGTTAACTATGTATCTCCTCGAAGTTGGTTATCAACTTCTCACTTTGTTCTAGGATTCTTCTTTTTTGTCGATCACCTTTGGCACGCGGGTAGGGCTCTTGCAGCCGCAGCTGGATTTGAAAAAGGAATTGACCGTGACACTAAACCTGTTCTTTCTATGACACCCCTTAATTAAAAGTCAAAAAAATGCACTGAACCCGCGTACGATGAAAGAAGGAAAAAAAAATGACTAAACAAAAAAGTAAGTTTTTTGTGAATAATTGAACAACTAATGACTGATATTTCCCTCTTTTTTCCAACCATTTTGGCCGGGTCCTTGTGTAATTTATAAGAAATTTATCTATCTAGGTACAGCTATACTTAGATAGATAAATTTTGTTTTATTGGACAAGAGTAAATTAGTTAACCCTTTTCTAAAAAAAAGGAAAGAGTTTAGTTTTTACTGTTTTTTTTTTGTTCGTTACAAATATTAGTTAGTTTTAGGAGAGAGAGGGATTCGAACCCTCGATGACATCTCAGTGCCATGCCAGTTTTCAAGACTGGAGCCTTAAACCGCTCGACCATCTCTCCCAAATAGAGATTTTCCACCCCTCGCCCCCCAATTAATATGAAAGTATGAAACTCGTTTTCCTTAAATTAAAAACTTTTTAAGTAATTTCAAGATTGAAATATCTATATATATATATATATATATAGATATAGAGAGAGATTTCTGTAATAATTTATTTACAATAGATTTTTTTGATAACCATTGCTGTGAAAGAAAAGAAGCAGAGTGATAATATTATTCCATAGTTATTGAAACGTCTTAAATAGAGGGTTGAACTAACTTGAAAACTATACTATTTTCAATAAAAATAGTTGATCATACATTTACTTCTTGTAAATACAAAATTTCAATATAAAAGCTCTTTTAGGCAAGGATCCAGTGGTACAGACAATCACTTTAGTGGAAGGAAAACCTATGACTATTGCTTTTCAATTTGCTTTATTTGCATTAATTGCTACATCATTTCTATTGGTTGTTGGTGTTCCTATTGTATTTGCATCTCCCGAAGGATGGTCTAGCAATAAAAATATTGTTTTTTCAGGGGCTTCATTATGGATTGGATTAGTTTTTTTAGTAGGTATACCTAATTCTTTTATTTCTTAAAAGTCTGCTCCGCCATTTTTTCTTCCTCTTGTAACTTTTCGTTACGAGTGGGGAGGCAAAATGTCGGGCGAAAAATACGATTTTTTTTGTTAGATTCAGAAGGAATTACAACACAGAATTCAAATTGTATTGTTTTGGTTTGGGAATTCTTAGAAAAAAAAAAAGTAAAGTCATACATAGTTAGTCAAACATTGGTTTTCTTTCTAGAAAATACCATATTCATTAGTATGAATTTAGTATCTCTAACTTAGAGAAAGACGCAAATGAATATTAATATATTAAAATGAAATAACATATTGCGCGGATATAGTTGAATGGTAAAATATCTCCTTGCCAAGGAGATGACGCGGGTTCGATTCCCGCTATCCGCCTACCTCAAGAGTAAAAACGAGGTTTTACCTAAGCCATCTAAAAGATAGATAGGCGTGAAAAAATGTTCTAGAAATTATTAAGTTTTTCTTTTCTTTAAAATTATGTTTCATTTTTTTCTTTTTTGAACCAACACCTAACTTCCCAGCGAGATAACTAAACTAGATCAATACTGTTACTTTTGAAAATCAAAAAGCATAAGGCGATATAGTCAAGTGGTAAGACGGAGGACTGCAAATCCTTAACTCCCCAGTTCGAATCTGGGTGTCGCCTAGCTAAAAAAAAAAAAAAGTAGTTTTAATAAATGAAAAGAGAAATGAAAACTCTTTTGTTGATCCATCCATTGAGAATCCTATCTCAATGGGATTATTTTCTTTCTTGCGACGGAATCGGATACAAGTTGACTTGCTCTATAGTTTTTTATAGCCTGTTCCATTTTATGTATCGCGATGAATTACGCACGCAGAAATAATCCCGATTAAGTATATCATTACTCAATGAATTGTACGTAGCAATCACCAATTTTTGCAAAGTCTATAGAACCAATCAGTAACATTTAAAAAACATGGAAACTTATATTCATTTTTTTTTTGGCACTGGGATAGTATCCTATAAAGAGGAGAATTTCAAAAAAAAAAACAGGTTTTAATTTTTGAGTTATTTGTTCAAATAAAAAAAAATTGATTTTGTTTGAAACGTGAGTTAGTAGGTATGGGTAAACATAAAAAAGATTAAAACTGAAAAGATAGGAGTTATAATTACGGACTTAGTAACGACGGCTTGGGCTGCCCTGACGGTCATTTTTACATTTTCTCTTTCGCTTGTAGTTCGGGGAAGAAGTGGTTTGTGAAACGATCAAAGTGATTTATTTAATAAATGAAACGGGGTTTTTCAAGGCAGATTTGATAAGTCAAAGAAATAAACAAGTATAAGTTATTTTTTTTTTACCCGGTCGTTTCACAGTTGATTGAAACTGTAAAGAGTTTTTTTGGCTGATATAAATGTTGTGTTTGATCAAGTAATTTTCTTGAGTCTTCTGTTTGTGAGACGATCTATTTTGTACCTTTCACTTTCATTCATGAAGTTAACATTTTTTTTTCAAAAGATATGAAACAAGACTAGTTTGATCTTTTTTTTTTATCAAGTTAGTTGGACGAATCCCATTTTTGTAAAATAAAAAAATTTACTAAAAACTGGAAATTGATAGATCAAAAACTGATCTATCAATTTTTTGTAATTTTAGTTGAAAATAACAAACACAAACAAGTTGGTTGGACAAAAAATTGAAGAAAAAAGATTGCGATTAAAACAGACAACCCTAATACTAGGAGTCATTGTCGGAAAATATAAGCGACTATTGCTTAACAGCAGGCACATAATCTTCATTTTTCACGTTCTTTTTTGCTTCACTATGTGTTGTAACTTTGACCTCTTTTCCTTTTCTTTTTTTTTTATTGATAGTTGCTCTTGTAGACAAAAATTAATATTAAATTGGTAATTGAATTAATTAACGATTAATCATTATTTTGAGCAGCTGTCTGTATGTAAAGAATAAGTAGAAAAGCTATTGGAATTAGAATAAAAAGTGCAGTAGCTACAAATGCAAGAATGTTTACTTCCGTATCGGTAGTTCAAATCATAAGTTGATTGGGAAATAGCTTGAGTGTTCCTAGCGGGAAAAACTCTCAATTTTATTGTGAACCATCTTTTTCTAAAGAGTCGGGTTGACCGAAAGACCTTTTTTGGTTAGCAAAAATAAAAAGAATCAAATTACCTTTTTTTTTCAAGAATGGAGTCACATTTTCAATATTGATTATATAGTATATCATAGAATCAGATCTCGGAAATATATAAATATAAATATATTTCTATTCTTTAAGTTCTAGTATTCAATAATAAAAAAAAAAGTATCTTTTCAGTAGTTTTTATTATGATTCATAGTTTCTAGTGCATAGTTTACCATTTACCAGCTAGAAAAAAAAAATAAAAAATTTCAACTTGATAAAACAAATTTTTTAGGATATGTTCAATCTATTTTTTAGATTGACAATTTGACTAGATATTGCCTATGCTTTCAGCAGGTAATCTAGCCCCCATCGTCTAGAGGCCTAGGACACCTCTCTTTCACAGAGGCGACGGGGATTCGAATTCCCCTGGGGGTATTTACTTCTTAATTCAAATTGAATTAATGGACTGAAAAAAAAAGAAACTTTTTTTATTCACTTTCTTTTATGAATAGGTCGATGCCCGAGTGGCTAAAGGGGACGGACTGTAAATCCGCTGGCAAAGCCTACGCTGGTTCGAATCCAGCTCAACCCATTGAAATAGAAATGTCAAAACACTTCTGCAAGTACAACAGAATTTCGTTCTTTTTTATATTTAGTAATAAGTATACTATATATAAAAAAAAAGAAACTCAATATGTCTTCTTTTGTTTTTCAGGATTTCTTAGATCGGGATTGACGGGTCTCGAACCCGCAACTTCCGCCTTGACAGGGCGGTGCTCTAACCACTTGAACTACAATCCCACAACTTGACTTAGTTAGATTGTAACTAGTAATTATTACAGAGTCAACGATAGAATAAAAATGCAGAAAGATAAATCTAGGCTAGGATTAGTCATAAAAGTCAAATAAAGAAAGTTCTTTTTTCAATTGAAAAAAGGAAGAACTTGTTTGAATATATATATATTCTAATAGAATTCATTAGTACGTTATTCAGATTAATTGATCTACTCACCACAAAGTTAATATATGGATCAAAATTAGCCCATAATAATTTACTTATACATTGACAAGCAACTGTTTTCTTATTCGAGTTAAGAGGCTCAAAAGAAAAGGTATTAATTTGAATGAAATTAATAAAAATTAATAATAATAAAATGAAAAGACAAATAGTTTTTTTTTATCTTATTATTATTATTAGTTGGCAATCAAAATTAATAATGTGATATAATTATAAGATGTCTATCGTATTAATTCTTAGATATTTTAGATTTTTTCTTTGGTTGTTTCTCGTCGTTTCATTTCAGAAAAATACAAGAAATGTTTTTTGTTTAGAAATTGAATTTGCTAAATCAAATTTTTTTTTTATTAGAGAAACGTTTTTTTTTGATGCACATGCAAAAGATACTTTGTAACTTATCCTGCCAGTTATTTGTTATTGTTACCAAATTGATCAAATAAAAATTGTTTTCCATTTTGTTTTTCCACGATAGATGTACAGATCAATATATATTTTTTTTTACTCAATTCTATGTGTATTTATTTCTATGTGGAATATCCATAACATAAATGTGATATATATATATATTTTTGTTTGGAAAAAAAAAAAAAAAAATATATATATATATATAACTAATAGTTTCTTCAAAATTTGGTCTAGATCTATTATCCCATTAGGAGGAGACTAAGATATGCCCGTACTACCAGAATTTGCACAAATCCAGTTGGAAGGATTTAGTAGGTTTGTTCATGAAAGAGTACTTGAAGAACTTGAAAATTTTCCAAAAATTGAAGATACAGATAAGGAAGTCGAATTCTGATTCATCGGTAAACAATATCAATTCACAGAACCTTTGGTTGAAGAAAAAGATGCTGCGTATCAATGCATTACTTATTCTGCCAATCCATATGTACCATCTTAATTAATTCATAATAGAGATCAAGTAGTACAAGAAGAAGATGTGCGGCTCGGGTCTATTCCTTGGATGAATTCTAGAGGAATTTTCATTATTAATGGAATTGCTAGAGTTTTGGTTAATCAAATATTGAGAAGTCCTAGTCTTTACTACAATCGAGAGTCAGATCAGAAAGGAAGCCCAGTGTATACTAGCACTGTAATTTCGGATCGGGGAGGGAGATTTAAGCCAGAAATGGATAGGAAGGATAAAATCTGGGTTCGTATTAGTAAAAAAAAAAAAATATCCATTTTAATTTTCTTAATAGCTATGGGGTTGAACAAAAAAGATATTCTACAAAATGTCCGTTACCCAAAAATATTTTCAAATATGCTGAAAAAGCAAAAAGAATTTATTGGATCAACAGAGGACACTATAGTAGAACTTTACAAACACATATACTCCGCAGCGGACACAGATGTGTCATTTTCGGAACCCATGTTTAAGGAATTACAAAAGAAATTTTTCCAGCCTAGATGCGAATTAGGACGAATTGGCCGACGAAAACTGAACTTCAGGTTAGGCCTTGATGTTCCTGAAACAGAGTACTTTTTGCTTCCTCAAGACATATTAGCGGCTGCGGATTACTTAGTGGAAATAAGTTATGGAAGGGGAACACTTGATGATATAGACCACTTAAAAAACCGGCGTGTCCGATCCGTAGCAGATTTGCTTCAGGAACAATTGAAATTAGCTCCAAACCGTTTGGAGAATTTGATTCGATAAAATTTATCCAGAGCCGTTAGACGCAAACGCACAATAACTCCCCGAGGTTTGGTGACGTCTGCGCCAGTAATAGCAGCTTTCAAAGAATTTTTTGGTTCACATCCCCTATCTCAATTTTTAGACCAAACAAATCCATTATCAGAAATGGTTCATAAACGAAGATTAAGCTCTGTAGGTCCTGGTGGTCTAACACGTCGAACTGCCAGTTTTCAAGCTAGAGACATTCATTTTAGTCATTATGGCCGTATATGCCCAATTGAAACATCAGAAGGCATGAATGCTGGCCTAATTTCTTCACTAGCTCTTCAAGCAAGAGTGAACAATTCGGGATCTTTGCAGAGTCCCTATCTCAAAATGGCGGAATCCTCCAACGCGGAGCAATTAGTCAAGATCTCTCCTGCTGAAGATGATTGTTACCGAATAGCAACTGAAAATTTGTTAATATCCAAATGGAGATCCTCTGAGAAGGAACTTATACCGGTTCGACATCAACAAGAGTTTCTTAGCGTTCTTTGGGAACAAGTTGACTTTCAAAGTGTTCATCCCCTACACTATTTTTCCATTGGAGCTTCTCTGATTCCATTTATTGAGCATAATGATGCAAACCGCGCTTTAATGGGTTCTACTATGCAACGTCAGGCAGTTCCACTAGTAAAGCCCGAGAGGTGCATTGTGGGAACTGGGTTAGAAAGTTAAGTAGCATCAGATTCAGGAAGTATAGTTCTATCTGAACAAGAAGGAACAATTCGATATATTGATGGTAGGAAAATTGAACTATCCGCCGCGGGAAACCAGAAATCAAGCTTTTTTAGTAAACAAAATGAATTAAAAATCTATGAACGTTCCAACAATAATACCTGTATTCACCAAAAACCTGTGGTTTCACCGAGAGAACTTTTGAGAAGTGGTCAAATAATAGCGGATGGGTCGGCAACTGTTAGGGGGGAGTTATGTCTAGGGAAAAATATCTTAGTGTCCTATATGCCATGGGAGGGATATAATTTTGAAGATGCAGTATTAATTAGTGAACGTCTAATATACGAAGATATTTTCACGTCTTTCCACATTGAAAAACATGAAATTGAAATTTGTACAACAAATCAGGGACCCGAGCGGGTCACCAAGCAAATACCTCAATTGGATAGTCATGTACTTCGACACCTCGATGATAATGGACTTGTCGAATTGGGATCTTGGGTAGAATCTGGAGACGTTTTGGTGGGTAAATTAACACCCCAAGAAGGAACGAGTTCATCACGTGTTCCAGAAGGGAGATTATTACAAGCCATTTTTGGTATACAATTGGTTAATGCAAGAGAAAGCTGTTTAAAGGTACCTACTGGTGGAGGAGGTCGAGTCATTGATGTCAGGTGGGTTTACCCTGAGGACGATACCGTTAATGACTCAGAAGTAATTCATATTTTTATATTGCAAAAACGTAAAATACAAGTTGGTGATAAAATAGCTGGTAGACATGGCAATAAAGGCATTGTCTCGAAAATATTACCTAGACACGATATGCCTTACTTACAAAATGGTACCCCAGTTGATATGATATTAAGTCCTTTAGGAGTACCTTCACGAATGAACGTGGGACAGATTTTCGAATGCCTACTGGGGTTAGCCGGGGAGTTTTCAGAAACTCATTACCGTATAGTCCCTTTTGATGAAAGATATGAGCGCGAAGCTTCTAGAAAACTAGTCTTTTCTGAACTCTATTCAGCTGGTCAAAAAACTGGTAATTCATGGTTATTTGAACCCAATCATCCTGGAAAAAGCCGATTGATTGATGGACGAACAGGAGATCCCTTTGGACAACCTATTACGACTGGAAAAGCTTATATAATGAAACTTATTCATCAGGTTGATGATAAAATTCATGCACGGTCTAGTGGTCCCTATGCACTTGTTACGCAACAACCTCTTAAAGGAAAATCTAGGCGGGGAGGTCAACGAGTTGGAGAAATGGAAGTTTGGGCTTCGGAAGGTTTTGGTGTATCGTATACATTGCAGGAAATGCTTACAACTAAGTCAGATCATATTCAGGCTCGTTACAAAGTACCTAGTGCAATTATGACTGGAAAACCCGTTCACAAACCTAAGAGCGTACCAGAGTCTTTCCGATTGCTAGTTCGAGAGTTACGCTGTATGGGCCTAAATTTAGAACGCAATTTTATACTTGAAGAAAATTTGGTAAGGGAAATTGAGAACATTTAATATCCTATTGAAATTCCTTTCTTGAAAAAAAAAAGCAATCAAGACTTTTTATTATCTATGATTCATCGAACTAATTATAAACAACTTCGCATCGGACTAGCTTCTCCCGAGCAGATTCTCACATGGGCTGAGCGAAAATTACCTAATGGAGATATTGTTGGACAAGTTGATTAACCTTATACGTTACATTATAAGACTCATAAACCAGAGCGAGATGGTTCATTTTGTGAAAGGATATTTGGACCGATAAAAAGTGGAGTCTGTGCTTGTGGAAACTATCAATCTATTAATAATGAAGACACTTCTTCTACCTTTTGCAAACAGTGTGGAGTCGAGTTCACTGATTCGCGAGTTCGTCGATATCGAATGGGATACATTAAACTTGCGTGTCCGGTAACCCACGTATGGTTTTCAAAACGAGTTCCTAGTTATATTGCAAATTCACTTGCCAAACCCCTTAAAGAATTAGAAAGCCTAGTATATTGCGATGCGTGACTCGATTTTACATGTTGATCTGTATAGAATTAGTACAATCTGTCATTCCATGCAAAAATTGGAGTTCTCTTCTAACCGACACGGTCCTGGTTCAAATAAAGATTAGGATTGTCGTGCAGCTCGGAGATATCTTCTAAATAGAAAAACTAAGGAGTTCCCTACATGGTTATTTTTAGTAAAAACAAATCCATCAGATTACCTTGACTTCGAAAATTGAGTTAAAAAAAAAAATATTGAAGTGCTTTTCATCTAATCTGACTGAACCCTCAACTCACTTTTTTTGTTCAGAGAGACTCTAATGGTTATGAGAATCTAATCATCGCATATAGTTCTCAAATTGATTGATAGCCATCGAAGTGGAGTGGAAACCTAAAGAGGGGAAATGATCACATTAGGAACAAGACAAAATTTCCAACTGATTGATGATTTTCAAAAAAAACATTACTTCGTTTTATAATAGAATCATTTGAAATGGGAGAATCAAGACTATTCGAGAAAAACAATAACAAATTGAAACGCGAATAATGAATAACTAGTTTGTATTTAATAGAACAAGAATATGATTACGTTTTAAATGCATTTGTTGAACTAACTCATCCTTAAATATGAGAATAATTATTTGAGCGGGATGAGAAAAAATACTCGTGTCCGATTCTGGGGGGGGCAACCAACCTATCCCAATCTTTTTCTTGCTAGGCCCGTGGCCGAACGGCCCACTTTATTAAGACTGCGAGGTTTGTTTAATTATGAAGACCGATCTTGGAAAAACATACTTCCCATTTTTTTTTCTACTCGAAATTATGAAACGCTTCAAAAAAACGAAATTGCCACTAGAGCAGACGCCATAAAAAAGGGATTAGCTAGTTTAGACTTGCACGGTATTGTGGATCGCGCGTGTTTGGAGTGGCAGGCTTCGGCAAAACGAAAACCGGTTGGAATTGAACGAGAAGATCGAACGATTCAAAGAAGAAAAGACCTTTTGGTTAGACGGATTAAATTAGCCAAGGATTTTTTACGAACAAATCTTAATCCTGAATGGATGGTTTTGGACTTATTACCAGTTCTTCCTCCTGAATTAAGACCAATAGTTGAATTATATGAAGGCGAATTAGTTACTTCTGATCTTAACGAACTTTATAGAAAGGTTATTTACCGAAATAATACTCTTAGTGAATTTTTATCAGGCAGTGAATTTACACCAGAAGGATTAATTGTTTGTCAAAAAAGACTTGTTCAAGAAGTTGTAGATGCTCTTATCAATAGTGGCATACGTGGGCAACCAACGAGGGATATTCATAACAGACCCTATAAGTCATTTTCAGAAGTTATTGAGGGCAAAGAGGGTCGATTCCGCGAGAATTTGCTTGGTAAACGGGTCGATTATTCAGGTCGTTCCGTGATCGTTGTAGGTCCGTCCCTAGCATTACACCAATGTGGATTACCTCGAGAAATGTCAATTGATCTTTTTCAAGTTTTTGTAATTCGTAACTTGATCGGATGTCATCTCGCTTGTAACTTACGAGATGCAAAATGTATGATACGAAAAAGAGATCCCATAATATGGGAAGTTCTTCGGGAAGTTATGCGAGGCCATCCCGTACTACTGAATCGAGCGCCAACGTTGCACAGGTTGGGCATACAGGCGTTTCAGCCACTTTTAATAGAAGGACGCGCCATTCGTTTGCATCCATTGGTTTGTGGGGGGTTTAACGCGGATTTTGACGGTGATCAAATGGCTGTTCATGTACCTTTATCTCTCGAAGCTCAGATTGAAGCTCGTCTTTTGATGTTTTCACATATCAATTTATTATCCCCTACTACGGGTGACCCTGTATCTGTTCCGAGTCAGGATATGCTGCTCGGTCTTTATGTACTTACAATCGAAAATAGGCAGGGAATTTATCAGAATAGACATGCTATTTTGGTAGATCGAGCACATACCTATCCCATCAAAATACCTTATTTCAGTAGTTATTGTGACTTACTTCGGGCTCAGGAATCCAAACAAGTTGATTTGTTTAGTTTATCATGGCTTCGATGGGAAATTGATATGCAAATTATTAGTTCGAAAATCCGTGAATTACCTATTGAATCTCAATATGAGTCTTTAGGAACTTCTTTTCACTTCTACGAAACTTATCGAGTTAGAAAATGTAAAAAAGGATATAGTTCAAACATGTATGTACTTACAACGGCCGGTCGCATTTTGTTCAATCAGCAATTAAAGGAAGCATTACAAAGTGTATCAAAACCAGCAGTTTGTATCGGAGGTAATAACATACATAGTTTAGCTCCAGAAGTAGTTTAAAACTGAAGAATGAGAAAGCTTTTTTTGCTACCGAAATATGAGTCAATGAATAGATTTGATTCTATTTCATTAAATAAGAAAGGAAAACTCTATTTTGAAGTGAAACATATAATAGAAAAGATCTATACATAGAAAAGAAAAAAAGTTGAGGTTTTTCAAATGATGGATCAAAATGAATTACCTTTTTGCAATAAAACAATAGATAGGGCTACGATGAAGCGACTCATCAGCAAGTTAGTCATTTGTTTTGGAATCGCCTCTACAACGAATGTTTTGGATCAAGTTAAGGTTTTAGGTTTTCAACAAGCTACAAAAGCATCTGTTTCATTGGGTATTGATGATCTTTTGGCAGTACCAACAAGGGGTTGGCTTGTACGAGACGCGGAGGAATAAGGTTATGTTTCGGAGCAGCATTACCGTTGCGGTAGTCTGCATGCTGTAGAAAAGTTACGTCAATCAATTGAAACCTGGTACGCTACGAGTGAGTGTTTGAAGCGAGAAATGAATCCAAGTTTTAAGATAATTGATCCTTTGAATCCGGTTCACATGATGTCTTTTTCGGGAGCCCGAGGAACGATATCCCAGGTACATCAATTACTTGGCATGAGAGGATTAATGTCTGACCCTCGAGGTCAAGTAATTGATTTACCAATCCGAAAAAATTTTCGTGAAGGGTTATCCCTGACAGAATATATAATTTCTTGTTACGGTGCTCGCAAAGGGGTTGTGGATACCGCCGTGCGAACTTCAGATGCTGGATATCTAACACGTAGACTTGTCGAAGTTGTCCAACACATTGCTGTACGCAAACGGGATTGTGGAACGGCTAAAAGTATTACTTTTCTGAATATTAGCGAGCAAAAACGAATATTTGTTAGAACAATATCATATCAAAGATTGATTGGACGTGTATTAGCAGATCATGTTTATTGGGATGTCAGATGTGTTGCCACCCGTAATCAAGATATCAGTGATAGACTGGCTAATAACTTGGTAGCATCGTTGCAACCAATACATTTAAGATCCCCATTGACATGCAAAAGTATTTACTGGGTTTGTCAGTTTTGTTACGGGTGGAGTCTTGCTCATTGTGATTTGGTAGAAGTGGGTGAAGCCGTTGGTATTATTGCGGGTCAATCCATTGGAGAACCAGGAACTCAATTGACATTAAGGACTTTTCATACGGGAGGAGTTTTTACAGGAGATATTGCAGAGTATGTCCGAATTCCATTTAATGGAGTCATTAAATTTGACGAAAACTTAGTCAATCCAATGCGGACGAGACACGGGCATCCCGCTTGGATCTGTCAAACTGATCTCCCCATATTAATCAATAGTGCTGATAATATATACGATTCTGTCATCCCAACTCAGAGTTTACTTCTGATTCAAAATGGACAATATATTGAATCGCAACAAATTATTGCAGAAGTACGAGCCAAAGAATCTCCTAAAGAACGTATTCAAAAACCTATCTATCCAAATTTAAAAGGGGAAATTCATTGGAGTAAATTTGTTTGGCACGTTCGTAATTCCATCTGTGATACCGACCGTTTCGTACGGGAAGCAAGCCATATATGGATTCTTTCAGGATCTTTTGGTGATTTCGACAAAAAATCTTTTTTTTACAAAGATCAAGATAGGGTGAGTATAACACCCAGCGTTATTAAACAAAAACATGATTACTTGAAAAAAATTGTCAAATCAAAATTTGTTTCCCATCACTATAGAAATTTTCAAAGAGGTATTCGAGAATTTGGTATTGATCCAAAATGTTTTCTAAATTGGTCAAAATGCCCGAAATCAAACTACATTATTCCAAATATTAAACTGGAGCGTGCTGAGTCGGGGAGATCGGTTCTTTTGTTGTTGGAACAACAAAAAAACATAATAAATGAATCATATTTTCGAACTATTGATGTTCAATTAAACAATATTTTGGATGAAAACCATACCTTTGCTACCTACGAGAACTTCAGGTATCGAACTGACGTGTCAGGGTTTATAAAGTATGGCAAAATGAAAATTGAACCTATTGCTTCAAAGAAGATCTGCTTTGGAGGCAAAAAAAAAATTTGTTCGTGATATAAAATAGTTGAAAAAGGAAATTTCTTTTTGATTCCAGAAGAGATTTATATCATGCACGAACCTGCCTCGGCTATTTTGGTGGCGAATAATACTCTTGTTGAAGCAGGTACACAAATAACTCACAATATTATTGCCAAAACAACTGGATTTCTTCGAATAGAAAAGACTAAAACATATGTAACTACAATCAGAATTATACCTGGAGATCTTTACAGTTCAGACAAGCAAATTAATATATTCAAGCGAGGTCCAACTTTACTAGCACCAGACAGTAGAATTCTTGATGACATTAAAGCTAAAAATTGGGTTTACCTCCAACCATTAACTTTTTCTAGAAAAAAAAGATCTGTCTTGATAACACCAGTTATTGAATACGACGTCTCCTTTGATTTTTTAGTGGGAGTACCATCCTGCCCGGACAAACCAAAAACACAGAAACGCGTGAAATCCGATATCCTTTCATTTATTTGCTTTAAAAATGGCGAAAAGATTGAAGTAATTAATCATACCTCGATTCAATTAGTTCAAACTTCTCTAATTATCAATTGGCATACATATTTGCAAGAAACGTTTGCTTCAAAAAGAAATTATTTGTCCCTCGTTAGTGTAAAAATAAATCATTTGTTCAACACCTATATTCAGATAAATTCAATGATGTATCCTCCTACCCGAAAAAATATTGGGTTAAATAACAAGTGTTTTCAAAATTTTATTCATGCTAATAACTTATCAAGCATTCAAGTTAATCAATCTAGTAGTTATTCCGAATTTGTTGCCAAATATCAAAATATTATTCACAGGGTTCCGGAATCAGATACATCATTTCTGATTCTATCATCATTTAATTTTTTTCGTATTTGCAATGGTTCAATTGTTGCGTCAAACGAGCTTGATTATGAGAAAGAAGTTGGAGAATATTTTCAGAAATCAGAATCAAGAAAAAATATATCCTCAGTATAAAAAATAAAAAAAATGAATTTATCGATTCTGAATTTGAATATTTTTCAAAACCAAATGTTGAAGAAGGATTGACTAAAGCAAGAAAAACTTTCAAGCCTGACCAAAGGGAAACTGAGCGGGTAGGTCTAGTCGGAACTTTGTGGACTACTCCTACCTTAGTGAACCCTCATCAATCTTCCTTTTTACTCCGTGAGAAAACACTTTGTAACATAGAAAGTTTTGTAAAGTGTTCAACAGGGAAGTCAGAACATAATTATTATCTGATTGATGAGAACAATTCACTATGGAAATGCCACAAAAATTCTTTTCTTGATAAACTTTTCTCAAAACAATCCATTTATTCACCTAGAAAAATATTTCATCGAGAATTTAGGTCCATTAATTTAGGAATACTGATCAGTAAACATCGATATCTTGAAAAAAATCATGTATGTTTCAAGTCCGGTCAGATCATAGCCATCCGAGAAAATTACTCATTACTACGAACGGTTAAAACTCTTTTGGCAACCCGAGGTGCAAATCCTCACAAGATTTCTGGCGACATTATCGAAGAAGGAGAGACTTTAATGACATTGCCTTATGATAGGTTAAAATCTGGGGATATTACTCAGGGTCTCCCAAAGGTTGAGCAACTCCTGGAATCTCGTTCCATTGCTTCGATTCCTACTGGAATCGACCATATTTTTGAAAAATGGTGTCGAAGTATTATTAAATTAATTGGAAATCTTTGGAGTCACTTTGTAGGCGCTAAAAGAAGCATGGGCCATTGCCAACTAGTTTTAATCGATCAAATTCGACGAGTTTATGAATCTCAAGGAGTACAAATATCCGATAAACATCTAGAAATTATTGTTTGACAATTAACGTCAAGGGTTGTAGCATCCGAAGATGGGGTAACAAATGTTTTCTTTCCCGGCGAACTTATTGAGTTGTCACAAGCGGAACGTATGAATCGTGTATTAAAAAAATCGATTTTCTATGAGCCAATTGTATTGGGCATGACAAAGGCATCTCTCAGTACTACTAGTTTTTTAGCAGAGGCTAGTTTTCAAGAAACTACTCGGGTATTAGCTAAAGCTGCTCTTTGTGGCCGAATTGATTGGTTGAGAGGTTTGAAAGAAAATGTAGTTCTTGGCGACCTTGTTCCCATTGGAACAGGTAGTCTGGAAATTGTTTGTCAACTAATAGTAAATAAGAAAAAAGAGTCGTATGAGGCAAAGGCAGATACTAAGAATTCAGAATGGGAGATCAAAAGGAATATGAGCGGTTACCATAAAACTAAAGTGTTAATTTCCAGTGTGGAAATTCAGAAAGAACTCCATCGATCTCTTTCTTGCCTTCCTCCTGAAATGTGGTAAAAATCAGTTAGTTAAATACAAACTTTTTCTGTAGTATGAGTCAGAACATCGACCAATGGATTGTAAGAATTTACTAAATTTAGTTAAAATGAAACGAATTCACATTCCTTTTTATAAATGAGGGGACAATGCAACAGAAAAATCGGGATATTAATTTAGAAGAAATGATGGCTGCGGGAATCCACTTTGGGCATCAAACTCAGAAATGGAATCCCAAGATGTCTTCTTATATATTTACAGAACGTAGGGGTGTTCATATTCTTGACCTAACTCAAACGGCTCGTATTTTAGCTGAAACCTGTGACTTGTTGTTCAATGCAGCGGCAAAAGGGAAGGAGTTCTTAATAGTTGGTACAAAGCATCAAGTCGCCGATTTAGTAGCCTCGGCGGCACTGAGAGCTCAATGTCATTATGTAAATGAGAAATGTTAGGCGGTATGTTAACAAATTGGGCTACTACAGAAACACGTCTTCGTAGGTTTCAATACTTACAACTTGAAGAAAGTAGAGGAGGATTTGATCGACTTCCAAAACAAGAGGCGGCAAATTTAAAAGGACAATTGTTTCGATTAAAAAAATGTTTAGGTGGAATTCAATATATGTCAGATTTACCCGATATTGCGATAATTACTGATCAATACGAATAATCCATTGCGATTAAGGAATGTAGTATTTTAGGTATCCCTACAATATGTGTTGTCGATACAGATTGTGATCCCGATCTTGTAGATATTCCAATTCCTGGTAATGATGATGCGAGATCCTCGATCCGATGGATATTGGATAAATCAATATTAGCTATTTGCGAAGGTCGGTCAACCTTAGAAGTTTCAGAGGTATTTTAAGTTAATAGAAACAAAAGTTGATAGTTAAAAACTAGTAAGTACTACATCAACAAATTCTCTTGGAAAATTAATTAATGATAACAACTATTTTGGATAGTCAAATTTTACTCTTCATTGAGTAAGGAAGGGGGTATTATGCAAATTGAGCAACTACAAATTTTTGAAATTGATAATCCACATCAAGTATCAAGTGTAGAAGTAGGTTAACACTTTTATTGGCAAATAGGAAACTTACAGGTTCACGCTCAGGTTCTTATAACTTCTTGGGTTGTCATCGCTCTCTTGATAGCTTTACCTGTTGTGGCTACCAGAAATTTACAAACGATACCAACTGGTCTGCAAAATTTTATTGAGTATGTTCTTGAATTTATTCGAGATTTAACACGGACCCAGATGGGGGAAGAGGAATATCGTCCTTGGGTTCCATTTATTGGAATGTTTTTATCTATTTTTGTTTCTAATTGGTCAGGTGCGTTGTTGCCTTGGCGAGTCATTCAGTTACCTCATGGAGAGCTGGCTGCACCTACGAACGATATCAATACTACCGTAGCATTAGCTTTGCTTACATCCGTAGCATATTTCTATTCGGGTTTGCATAAAAGAGGTTTTAGCTATTTTGGGAAATACATACAGCCAACCCCAGTATTATTGCCTATAAATATTTTAGAAGATTTCACCAAACCCTTATCACTTAGTTTTCGACTGTTTGGAAACATTTTGGCTGATGAGCTGGTAGTAGCTGTTCTTGTTTCGTTAGTACCTTTAATCGTTCCAGTACCCATGATGCTCTTGGGGTTGTTTACAAGTGCTATACAAGCCTTAATCTCTGCCACTTTAGCTGCAGCTTATATAGGTGAATCAATGGAAGGTCACCATTAAATAAATTTGAGAAAAAAAAAATTATGTTTTCAAGTACAATTTGAGGGTTCACTATAGTGAAAAATGGCTCTTTCTATGGTATTATGATATCACAAGTACGAAACCCGCGGAGTGAAAATATACAAACAATTTGAGATAAAACATAAGAAAATTTGATTCTAAAAAAGCTCGAAGGTAAGATGGTCAGTAACTCTGTCGGACTTAAATGAATGCTTCAGAAAAAAAAAAGAAACGAGATCTATCATCTTATTTTTCCGCCACTCAATTAAGCGGGTAATACGTGCTAAATACCGATTATATTTCTATTGTCACAAATCAAATCAAG